>CM076610.1:28345232-28484329 GCA_038502775.1 Hippodamia convergens
TTTTTTTAGGGAATTCCCCCAAGGCTACCATTACATTTACATATATATATATGACTCATATACAGGGTGAGTCTTTGACTTATACATAAATTTTAACAGGACATTCCTGAGGTCAAAAGAAACACTTTTTGTCTCTAACATTTCTTCCGATTCGGCTCGGTTGGAAAGATACAGGTTGTTGAAAATCCATGAAAAAATGTAAATTTCGAATATATCTCGTGAACGATTTCATCGAATGAAATGATTTTCAGAATATAGGTTCTCATTATGTGGCAAATCTTTTACGAATACAAAATTTAACTCACATGTTTTATTTTTTTCGTTATGACCAATATATACCATTCCATTCCATAATTATAGCAGAAATTCTATGATTCCGACCCTTGAAAGTGAGTTGAATGCCATTTAATGAATATTTGGCCATTTTGCAAAACAAAAGTATTTTTGTGATATCTCGTGAAATGCGCACTCTTCGAATAATTAATCATTTAAAAAAATCTATATCAGCGAAATTAAAAATATTGGTTACTTTGGCTGAATACAATTCTGCTCAGAAGATTCGCAAAATTAAATTTCTGCTACATTTTCTCGAAGGTTCAGGTGGTAGATTTGATGCTCGGAAAAATTTTAGTGTCATATTTCCAGGGGTGGCATAGCTCATTATTTATTTATTTAATGATATAAACGGGTATTAATACCCTTTCAAACAATTACAACAAAGAGAAGTACAAATAACAGTGTGTGTTAACAATGAAAATACAGTAAATTCCACAATTAAACCGCGAGGTGAAGCATTACATGATAATAAAAGGACTTAATTAAATCTAAGTAAAGTTAAGGCATGAACAAACAAAAAGAAAAAGAAGAAGAAAAGTGTCCCAAACTCAAAAACGAAGTTCAAGCTACGATCGCCCGACATACCTCCTTCCTCAACCTCGACAGCGAGCTATCAAAAAAATCGATCCCTGACGCAGATGCAACGTTCACGTGACTGCTTATCCTTGGAACAGGAGAGTTTTTAGAGTAGTTGTACTTATAATTTTCGACATGAAGGAGAGTTCTTCCCTGGTCCTTCTGGGAGGAACGAGAAAGCTGAAAAGCTCGAGAAGATCAGGGCAGTTTAGTGACCCACAAATCAATTTAGAGAAGAAAAGTACATCTCCACGTTTGCGTCTGAGGAACAGCGAGGAGAGATCAATCCTAGCTCTCATAAGCGAAGCTGAAAATTTTGCCCGCTCAATGCCCAGGCGAAAAGAAATATACATGAGAAACCTATTCTGAACTCTCTCAATCCTCTCAGAATCCGCGTACGTATAAGGAGACCACACAACACAAGCGAACTCTAGCGTGGGCCTAACAAGCGCCACGTAGAGATACTTAAGTGTCTCAACCGACTGGAAATGCTGCGAGTGTCTGATTATAAAGCCAAGCAATTTTACACCTCTGTTCACAATATAATCAACATGAGGCCTGAACCTCATGGTACGGTCATATAGTACACCCAAATCTTTGATTTGATCTACCTTTTCGAGGAGATGGCCACAAAGTGAGAAAGTGCAGCTAATTCGAGAGCTACCGCGAAAGAGGGTCATATGTTTGCACTTGTCAACATTAAGACATAGTCTATTATACCCACACCAGTTCACTAATCTATCAAGATCAGCCTGGATATTACGAGCGTCCTCTTCTCCGTCAATAGCGAGAAAGATCTTTAGATCATCCGCAAAAATCAGAAACTGTGAATGCCAAAAACAACGCGATATATCATCGAGAAATATTAGAAACAATAAAGGGCCCAAGTGGCTTCCCTGAGGAACTCCAGAAGTTACTAAAATTGGATCAGATAATGTGTCCCTGATCTTAACAAATTGAGTTCTAAGCTTGAAGTACGACACCAACCATTTGAGAAGAGGGCCCCATATTCCGAATCGGATGAGTTTAAATTCGAGTAATGAGTGGTCAACGGAGTCAAACGCTTTCGAAAAATCAGTGTAAATGACTTCAACCTGACGCCCACGTTCCAACTCATCAAAAGAGTACTGCGTGAAAAGTATCAAGTTGGTCTCAATACTTCTGCCTCTCAAAAAACCATGCTGCCGATGAGATATCCCAGGCATAATCTTCATATAGATTCTATCAAACACCAGCAGTTCAAATAGCTTAGGTATGGCACTAATGATGGAAATGGGACGATAATTACACACCTTGTTTTTAGATCCCGACTTATGGATAGGTTTTACGAAACTTTCCTTCCACCTAGATGGGAAGGCTCCGGATTCAAGGGACCTGTTGAAGACTACTAGAAGAGGTAGAGCCAGGGACGCAGAACATTTGCGTAACAAAATAGTGGGAATGTGATCCGGACCCGGTCCCTTATTGATATTCAAGCTATTCAATTTCTGAATAACTTCGGTCAGTTCAAGCCTCAAGGTACCACCCACATCACAATAAGTGGCGGAGTTGTCTTCCATCATCCCCGGAGCTTGCTCAGAGGACGCAGCGAAGACTGACCGGAAATGATTCGCAAATCCGCTAACAATATTCCGATCACCGATGAGCAAATTGTCGCCACAAAAGACTTCAGAAGGAATATCATTATCATGACGTTTTTGATTAACAAAATTCCAAAAGGCATTAACATTATTCCTCATATAGCCCTCTACTCGATCAACATAGGAGGCATAACAAGAGTTGGCAAGCGACTTACATTGCGACCGCAGGCTACAGAATACCAGATAATCATCCCAGGACTCAGATATTATATTTTATATTTTTTATGAAATTTCTTCTTTTCCAATACAAGCTTTTTCAAGTCGTGTGAATACCATACGGGAAATCTTGATCTCCTCAACTCTTTTTAGGAACGAACATATTAATACCCTCGTACAAATATTCGTAAAGAGTTTCAACCAGAGAATCAACCGGAGCACTACCCGGCAACAAATCAACCCAATCAATAGAATCAAAATAGGCGTTCAATGCCTCGAAATTGCCCCTTCTGAAATCATACGCAGAGATCTCATACTCGTTTACTACCTTACTGAAGAAATTCAAGGAGAATGAAAGTGCAGGATGATGCGCATCCAATTTAGAAAGAACATCAACTGCACACTCAATAGCGGTACTGCCTTGGTGTGTAAACACCAAGTCCAACATTCTGCCATGAACATTTTTAACAGTATTCACTTGATAGAGACCATAAAACCCGAAAGTATCAACCAAAGCTTGAGCTCGCAAATCACTCACATCCTCAAGACCAACACCTAAATCGTCATTTACCCACACACAGTTTCCTAAATTATAATCTCCGGTCATGACAACATAGTCTGGCATGACTGATTCTAATACATGTTCGAAGTTGGAACAGTGGCTCTCAAAATAATCAACACCGAGAAGAGGAGGCATGTATACTGCACCGAACAAAGCACTTTTAGTACCACGGACTAAGACAAATAAATCCTCTACATTCTCATTAGGAGTCACAACAATTTCAGATTTGAGACACTTTTTAACAGCTATTAGAACACCACCTCCTATCTTCTTAGAACTTGATTTACTCGAACGATCACAACGATAAATATTATAACCATTATGGATCTGTAGTTCGGAATTCTCAAAAGACTGATCAAGCCACGTCTCAGTTAGAATAATAACATCGTATGAAGAAATGCTAACGTTTTTATAGAACTCGTACAACTTATATTTACCCCTAATACTACGAACATTCTGATAATAAACCATAACCTCACTCAGCTCCCTCCCTGCAGCACCATATTCTGTAAATTGTTTTTTGAGGCCTTGACAATTTTGGGAACTCCGTTAATATATTTAATAGTGAGATTTTCTCCATTTGAATTTCGGTGGTTTAATTCCTCCCGTAAATTTTTCAGGTGCTGAATCTGCATGGGAGTGAGATCCGAGTGAAGTTTCACATTCTTATTAGAAATTTTGTTCCTATTTTTTAAAATCTTAGTTGCTAACTCGGAAGTTTCCATCGTGATTTTCAGGGAGGCACCAGAAGTATTCTTCCCGCCAACTCTTAAAGCCTTAATGGCTTTGAGGTCTGGATCAATTTCAGAAAGCATAAGATTGATAGGTATCAAAACGTTCGCAACATCTTTTTCTATGGGCAGGTTATATACCATAATGTTCCTGGATCTCCTCTTACGCTCTTCAATTTCAATTAAAGTTCATTGGTTGAAGTTGGGCTATTTAGGCCACCGTGAGGGGTCACCTGTCCAATCTGTGCCCTAATCAACGATAGACCACTATCAAGGGAAGAAAGCTGAACAGTGCAAGCCTCCACCTGACGAGCTTGTTCCATGAGAATTCGATCATGTTCCGCGATCTTGGCGCTACAACTGGCGACCTGAATCGAGAGCTCATGCTGGCTAGCCTTAATGGATTCAATATCGTCCCTCATACAAGAGATATTTGAAGACAGATTCTCAAGCTTTGCCATGAGAAGGTGAAACTCTCTCATAGTTACCGGTGACGCACCATCCTGAGCTCGTTGAGCCGGAACTGGCAGGGAAACTGAGCAGGTTGGATTGGATTTCTTATTCCTTCTTGATGTAGTGCAATAATGGCACGACCATTTTTTATTAAGTTCATGCAGCGCCTGGAGATCAGTGCTTGTTATATTTGCACATACAAGATGGAAGATATGACCGCAAGAATGGCATAGAATATTTTCTTCATTTTTTGAGATGGTTTTGGAGCAACTGTGACAAGGCATTCTTCAAATGGGACGTACAGGAACAAAGTGGAGAAAGAAAGTCTGCAGGTGTATGGCCAGCTTAAGCAATCAGATCTGAACACACGAGCATACAGATCATATGCTAACAACAGATATCGAATTGTTATTGTGAAAAAAATCAATTCATCAACGGGAAAGAGAAGGATCACAGAAAACCAGGACACCTCACGAGAGCAATCAAGAATAAATCAAATCCAACACAGGTCGGGACGTAGAATTCACTTAACTTTCAAAATTAAATTCGTTGATAACGTTACCAAATAGCTGAATGTCTGAGGAGCACTTATCAAGCGTCACACACACCAATGAATGATTTCAATTGCATTCTCCAAAATCCGACACTGGACGGCAGTGTAGTCTATGGCTTCCTTTATACCATTCAGGAAACAATATTGACGGTGTGTTTAAAGTTGTGAATAGCACTGTCAGCAGATGTTCACGGAATGAATGATTGTTAAATTCACTTTGAATCGATATAATGATCCCGTTTTTGTCGAAAAACTTCGATTAATCTGCGGGAATCGGCCACTCCGGGAAAACATTCACATACCACTATGATCCCCCGAGCCACCAGAGTTCAATCTCGATCAATTTTACAAAAAATTTAAACTGGAAATTCGGAAAATTCAAGGAAACTATGTGGAGCACCGAAAACACGTCCAATCGATAAACAAACATATGAAAGTTTAAGATGGCTATATCTTTTTATCTAGGCTGAATCAGAAAAAATGTTATACGAAAAAAGTATTTCTTTTGACCTCAACAATCTATGGTTTGAATATATGTACAAGTCGAAGACTCACCCTGTATATATATATATAACCCTCTGAAACGAAAATGAACCGTAGACAGCTGTTTCGGGCTTTCGGCCCTCATCAGTACGGTGAAAAGTTGAAAATTGAAATCACATAACGGAGTTTCAGAGGGTTAGTCCATTAAATCTTTTCCATGTATTTCACCGATCCCTCATTATTCATCCTTATATTATATTTATATTCCTGGACTCGGATGTCACGCAGGTGGCTAAAGCTGCCTCCGTGGTGACGTTGCATGTTGCCCTGGAATGCAGGGTCTTTCAACTGAAATCGCAAATGTGCGGCTGGCTCCCTTGTGTTGACTCCGTTATGTGATTTCAATTTTCAATTTTATACCGCACTGATGAGGGCCGAAAGCCCGAAACAGCTGTCTACGGTTCATTTTCGTTTCAGAGGGTTATGTCCATTAAATCTTTTCCATGTATTTCACCGATCCCTCGTTATTCATCCTTATATTATATTTATATTCTTGGACTCGGATGTCACGCAGGTGGCTAAAGCTGCCTCCGTGGTGACGTTGCATGTTGCCCTGGAATGCAGGGTCTTTCAACAGAAATCGCAAATGTGCGGCTGGCTCCCTTGTGTTGACTCCGTTATGTAATTTCAATTTTCAACTTTTCACCGTACTGATGAGGGCCGAAAGCCTATATATATATATATATATATTATATATATATATATATATTATATATATATATATATATATATATATATCAACGTGTTCGAATTTATTTGTTGGGTGTCTAGGTTACAGTTGAAAAACGTGAAATAATTTATTCATACAAACGTTTCGGCGCATCCGCCTTCTTCAGTGTAAAATACATCATAATGGACTTAAAACATCTAAAAATTATGTATATTAATTAAATAAAATAAAAATTTCATGCAAACATCTCACTAATTGTCATCTTGGTTGATTAGGTGTTGTCGAGCCAGTATTGTCAATTTCATGTCACTGTGTGTTCTTTATGATTGTTATTCTTCTTTAATTTTGTGGTCGCTTCAGTAGGGGCATATAAATACGACTGAGATTTTTTGTGTCTAACTTGTCGTTCACTGTATTTTCGTTCTTCATTTGGATGTGTATCATCTCCAATATTTCTCTACTTTTCTGTTGATGTTCAACTGCTAAGATTTTTGTATCCTCATAATTAAAGTCGTTGTTTTTTCGTTTTTTTATCTTTGTTCAGTGCTGTGGTTGCATTTTTGGTTATTTATGTGCATTTAATCGTTCTTGGAGTCTCTGTGAAGTCTGACCTATATATTCTTTGTCACAATCTTTGCATGGAACACTGTACTGTGGATTTTAAGTCCATTATGATGTATTTTACACTGAAGAAGGCGGATGCGCCGAAACGTTTGTATGAATAAATTATTTCACGTTTTTCAACTGTAACCTAGACACCCAACAAATAAATTCGAACACGTTGATATATAAATAACTAGGTAAAAATGAATTCAAATATATATATATATATATATATATATATATATATATATATATATATGTGATAGTGTAATAGCAGCCTTAGTAAGTGTGAAATACCACGAATGAAGTATCGGTTATTTCCATGGTACATCTGAGGCTGAAGTTTCAAAAACAATTGAGACCATTCAGCTGGCGTTTTCAATTTATGACGCTGCAACTAATGATGATTTTATGCTTATATTCAAAATAAGCAAGAAATTTGAATTTCATCGTCTAAAAAATGAAACATTCAAGCAAACTTTAATATAATTTGATTTTTCTTTATGCATCATTGTTTTCAGTTCATATTTAATGTAATTCAAAATGTATTCTAGTTTATTTGTAACATCGAATTTTTTGTCAAGTATGAGTTAGATATTTCTTGAACTTGAACTGTCCATAACTCGAACTTTTTTGGCTTTCCCTTCAAGTTTGAGTTATAGAGGTTCGACTGTAATAAGATATGTTCAATTACTGAAACTAATCTTCTCATGTGACTATAACTTTTTACCTGCAGCATTAAGAAATACATATTTTCATTCGATATTGATATTTAATTCGATATTTATCTGAGAATAATAAAATTGATTTAAAATTCAAGAATGAATCGACGACATCAGTAATTTCTTGCTACTGCTGCTCGTTTATTAAATAATTTTTTCCTCAGACTGCTGGACGGAAATCAATATTTATTTTATTATCTCTTAGATGCCTGGAAACACTTGCTTGCAAATTGACTCTGATATCAATGGTTTCGTTTATTGGAATTTGTGATGCCATAAATTACATTATATCAATCTACCCAGAAATAGCATGGCTTAATTAAAAATACGATATTATATGAATCAATGAGATTGTTGTTTGTGATGAAGAAGTAGCAATATAAGCACTGGTAGGTAATACAAAATGCAATTCATACACAGTTCTGCTTTCAAATTGGAAATAGAAAAAAATGTGTGATAACAACCTGAATTTATTCAATATTTTTTAAGACATTATCATTAACTGATCGAGGAGTCTTTATTACCCAATTCAAAGATAATAAATCCAAAAGTTATTGATTACAACTCCTTGTGAACCGTTAGCAGAGCTTAACAACACTATTTACTACGTATAATGCAATGACACACAGCACATTGTGATGCCATGATTACATATAGTCCTGGTGCTTCATATAGTGTTGTCATTGAGGTAGAGTTATGCAGACCAAAACTGTGCTCGGTTTTCTGACCTCCAAATCCGACTTCTTGCTTTCTTCAATACATTTGCAATACGAAATACACCTGTTGTCTAACAAATATTAAAAAATCTCTATGTACCTAACCAAATTTCTGTTTCTACTCATAACCTAGATAATTCGCAAATATTATGAGCATACTCGATCCAGAAACTTCAGTCACACTTATTTTTACTGTTTGATATTATATTAAATTGTTTATACAATACATACATGAGCAATGCTACATGTAACTAGTAATAAGTCATAAGGTTCTGAGTAAATCGCATCGGTTTTTTTTGCATCAGATTGAGTTTTTGAATAGAGGTATTTATTGTGAGGAAAAATGCATTCACAGTAAAAAAAAGATGTTTATAAGAATTTATGAAGTTTGCACTTTTCTTTTCTATGATGCAGTGTTAGTGATTCTTTCTCAACTTCACAAAAAATTGTACCAAGAAACTACTGATGATATTTACATTTGTAAGTATGCATAGTCATTTGAGCTTTCAAACAAATACTCTCTATTCAGGATGATCGAAAAGCTACTTGCTAATGTCAGTAGGATGAAATTTTCTGGAACTATTTTTCAAATGGAAACCCAATTTTTTTCAATTCCTAAATTAAGAAAATTATGTCCCATCACCTTCAGTGTGTTTAGTACAAGTTATGGTTTCAAAGTGTGATCACTCATTGAAGAAAGCTTTTACACTTGAATCAAAGGTTTTAATAGGTACGATTCAACATTTGGACTCATTATAGTGACTACTAAAAACTTGATAATAAGCTTATTCCATCACTTGAAATCTGGGAAATACACTGATGCCCTATCAACCATATGTGTTAAAATTGACAATTTTCGATAGAGTAATGGATAACCTGAGGAATTTTGTTTCCTTCCATAGAAAAACAGTCAAAAACGAGATCAACGTGGATAATGGAAATGATGAGTTAAACATATTTTCGTTTGAACTCGCCAAATTCCCTAAATAATGATGAGAGATTGAGATTGAGGATCAAGTTGTTCTGGAATCAAGAGTATTAAAAAAAAACATAAGTTGCCTGCTCACAAATTAATTAAGTTATAATGGAGCATTCACGCGGGGACAATGGACAAGCCATTCCATTGAGACAATCCAATAGTCTAGTTGGCATCGTGTGAATGGAGACGATGGATTGTCGTGATCCATTCATGGGGACAATCCAGTACAGGAAGCCAATTGATAAGCCATTTCACTGAGAAATTGGATTGGCTTAGTGGAATAGCGTTGTGTGAATTAAGACAATCCATTGAAATGGAATGTCTTCACCTGTCAATGGAGGCAATCCATTGAATTAGAACGATTTTGAATTCATTGGCGCCAATGCCTTCCCCCACCCTCGGTACGATGAATTGGTTCATTTTGACGTGCATCTCAACATTTCTACCCTAGTGTTGGCATATCGATAGAAAACATCCTAGTTGATATCGAAAAAACATCTATGTCGTGAATCATGTTTTGAAAATAGCAAATAATTCTAAAAAATTACAGCACAAATGTTTCTAATGACAAGTATTCATGAGACAAATTTTTCAAGATTTTTTATCAACCGATTGCAACAAATGCAGCTTCAATAGACACCCAACATGCAAATTTGTTTGTGTCTCTATGCTGATCTTGGGATTTTCGTTAGATGATTTCCAAACAACTGAATTTCTGAAACATCTTAAAAATTTCCTTTCCCAATCTCTGGAACAACTTATTTATCTAGGGTCAAAACATGTCTATACATGGTAACATTTTTTATTTCATCTCGAAGTATAAGATGACTCCTTAATTTTCTTTTTATAATGGTCAGGTTTCGCTAACAGAATTTTTGTGTTATCTATTCCATTCCATCATGTGATCTTTGGTATTGGAACACTCATGACCTTCAATTCGCGATTTACCAATATCTCTATTTTTATGTTGATATCTTTAAAGTACTTTATGAACAGAAAAAATTATGAAAAAATTTGTGGACTTTTTTTCTCATTAAAAAGTTTTCATCATGAAATCACTTTGTGTTTTGAATACTGTTCGTATGTTGAATTTGAAACCAATTCTTTTCATTTTTCTGAACTTTTCTCAAAATCACAAAATGATTTAAGATCTACACTTACAAAAATTAAACCTTTGAATGATAAACAAAAGTCAAAAAACTGTGTTCACAACAAGAATTTGTCTGATGAAGGAGTCTGATAGAGACCCTGAAACGTTACAAAGTTCAATAATTCGAAGTATTACTTCCTGTTTCATTGTTTGTCAACAATTTTTTTGAAGGTTTTGGCCCCAGATAAATTGGTGCACGAGTTTATGCAGGGGCTCTTCTCTTCTATTATTAAAAAAAAATTCTTCCACAGACTGGGAGAGAATTTTCAGCAAAAAGTAGAATCCTCCTGTAATATATTCCAATCGAAGGAAAATGATTCACGCTCAAAATATCGAAAATATTTTGGCAGAAAATATGATTCATTGTTCAATTTTTGTATGGTAGGTCCAATTAGATAAATAGTTTCAGGCTTTCACGACTGGATATACTGACATTGAGAGAGTCTTCCGGGCTTATTGGCCGTGGTCTATTAAGAATTATTTCACCTAACGTTTTGCCCACAACTGCTGTAGGCATTTTCAGAGGATTCTTGGTCTGAGGATGTAACTCGACTGCTGAATTTCCCAATTTGAGTTTGCACCATTTTCGGAGACATTCTCATTTATAGCCTATACTCCTCAAGATCCTCTACTTTTAATTATCTCGATATTTGTCTTTATCCACCCAAAGTAGATCTTCCGAAAATACAGGTTTAATCTATCTTCCTTTGAAAATTGTGTATTCCTCGAAAATATCTATTTTCTCGCTAAGAGAGTGGGTTTTTCAATGAACGTTCTGATTTGAGTCAATCGATGATCGCTAAACAATTTCCTCACTTTCCTCAAAAATATACCATCTCATTATATTCTGATAGAAACTGTCTGCATGAATGACGCGAATTTGACACTTCCCAATGGAATGGCTTGTTAATTGTCCTCGTGTGAATGAATGACGCACTTTCATGGAATGTATTAATGGAATGGCTTGTCAATTGTCCCCGTGTGAATGCTCCATAAGTGATGTAACTGTGTGAATAAACTAGTAGTAGTGTATTTCATAACTCTGTCAATAAATTAGTAGCATGGATTTAGACTATTTCTCTCACTGCATTGTATTGCCATGCCTTCTAGATTTCTGTGAAATCTCTCAGAAGTTACTTAAAGCTTGTGCGAGTTAGAATGATGGGTGAGTTCTATGTAGGTTTTGTTACTATGTCCCAACGCCATCGTAGGCACAGCACTGTTAATTTTTTACCAAACAGTGAATTCTCAGAAAGAAATGAGGATATCATGCAAATACATTTCTGATTTGTGACAATTAGTGAATAACTAAAAATTTTACCTTTTATTCCTTTCCTGAACCATACTTGCTTATCCTGAGTAACAGACCAAACTGAGTTAGTCCCTACAGACAGTTGTACAATTCTGAGAGCATTTGTTCCAGGATTCCTTACTTCTACCCAACTGTTGCCTTGTAAATTATCTCTAGTCACGCCTATACGTACTATAGCTCTTCCACATGCCAAGGTTGCCCAGGTTAATCCTGTGGGTCCTACACTCAATTGTACTACTTCATTCCCAAGTGGAACAGCAATTTCAATCCAACGAGTACCCTCAGGTGATTTTGCACTTACACCAACTCTGAACATAACCTTGAAATGTCTTTCAAAATTACTTGAATGTCAAAATAAATTATTATCATACCCTGTTTAATGATGTAATAGCCCAAACAATCATTGTACCCTCTTCTGCACCTGCTACACATTGACCACCAACAGAGACATCTAGGAATGGTTCCTTCAAAAGAAATCTGTGTAGAATCAAAGAATCTTTCTGCTTGTAATTCCTCATTGAGGTAGGATAGTTTCACTTTTTCATTTCAAAAATTTTCATTCATGTTTTTTAAATATGTATATGATATCAAAGGTGACACTATGAACATGACCCTAAGAACTATATTCTTGAAGGCTGACCACTTTCACTTATACGGGGAATGAAATACCTTTCAAAATATCGAGAAAAAACTGAAGAAAAGAGGGAGATAAGAGTATTCGGCATTATGATTGTTTTTCCTATTTTAAATATCCTAAGCACAAATCGTTTTCACATTTTTGAAGTCAATGACTGTGGAAATATTTTAACATTTCTAGAATTATGAAAAACTATGTCATAGGGTTTTCCAAATGTTGGGTCGAAAATTGGGATCAAGATTGGTCCATAACTTTCGTTTTTCGAATTAGAACCCAATTTTTTTATGATTGCAAATGATAGTGTTCTAACATGTTAATGAACCTAAATGAATAATTCTTAAGTTTTTTAGAATTTTTTTTTGAGTCAAGCCCCAGTGTTTTTAGACCTCGACTGGAAAGCAATAATAGGAATAGGAATAACAAAAAATATCATAATCCCAATTTTCAGATTTCAAATAGCTCCAGTTCTCAAGAAACTTCTAATAGTACTTCGAACTTGGTACACCCTGTATAAGTTGGCGAGTGCAATTCAGTGAACTTTTGCCCAGAACAAGGCATCCTTCAAGGGTCCCCTCTATCTACCCTACTCTCCAAAGCTTACTGCCCTGACATGATAACAGAAGTGACTGATAACCTTTATATCCTACAATTTGCAGATGATACAATATTGATCTCTCAACAAGAAAACACCCAACACAGCCCATTTCCAACAAGTTTGGAATATAACATAGGAAATACTGTTTTTTTTTTATTATTACTTTTGTTACATTGGAAATGTAAAACATGAACTAGGCTGAAGGACCCCAGCCAGGTCAATGGCCTTTTGCTTGTCAATAAATGACAGTTATTATTATTCATATTTATTTATACAAAATATAGTACGCTGTTTCTGCGTCCGGGAAATCATGAAGGAAGGCATAAATAGATACATCAAATGAAGCTTATAAATGCAAAACCAGAAATTTGATATATAAGCTATTTCGAGTAAAACGAGAAAAACCTACCAAAATCATAGTTTTGAACTCACAAACTTCCAGTTTTTATCAAAATATTCAGAAGGGTGATAGGAATTATTATTGCATAACTCATAAAA
This sequence comes from Hippodamia convergens, assembly GCA_038502775.1. Taxonomy (NCBI): domain Eukaryota; kingdom Metazoa; phylum Arthropoda; class Insecta; order Coleoptera; family Coccinellidae; genus Hippodamia; species Hippodamia convergens. The sequence continues at coordinate 28,358,665 of CM076610.1, forward strand.
ATATAACCTGTCAGTATAAAGATAATTTGATAAAAAATGGACATGTATGGTTTTGCACCTGAGATTAGCAAATATCTACTTTTGCATCTAATTTTCTATAACTTTTTGGTCAGAATAAAATTGAGAAAAGATTTTCTTAATCTTCTCTAATATTCTAATGTATATAATATAAAAGAAAAAACTGCCAACAATAAGGTTTTGTAATAAAGCAAAACAAAAATCTTAGAGGTAATTCTTTTATGAAAAAAAGATTAAATTTTTGAAACCATCATCAACATTATCAGAAATTGGCTCCTCTTCAGGGTCTTCGAGATGATCTAGCTCATGAACAGTTTCTAATTCAAAAGCAAATTTGAATTGATATGTTAATCAGCCGCCCAATCTCTTTCATAGTGCTTAGTTAATAGAGCAAATCTCTTTGAAATTAAGTTAAATAATATTTTATAAACTTTATTGTATCACATTTACAAAAAAAAACTGATGTCACAATGCTTCCAGGATCACGTGACTAGTGAAGTCTCACTCTGATTGGCCAAACAGCAAATGTCTGCTTTTGCACCAAAGGAGCTCACACAAATGTCTGTGTTTGCATCTGAGGCTAGATTTGAATTACGAATAATGGCTTATATCTACTTATGAACCTGAGGGTAAAAGAATTATATTGCCAGCAACTTTTTCTGGGGTAATCCTCAACTCATTTTTTTTTTGGAAAATGTCAAATGTCTGGTTTTGCATTAATAAGCTTCATATAATACCTACTAAATCATATTGAATGAAAGAATTCATTCATAAGATTTCTGGAAAATTCTTCCAAAATTTAGTTTCAGTTTGAACTATTTGAATTTTATATTTAAATTTATTTAAATGCTCAGCTCAAACTTTGAGCAATACTCTCATAAGGATATGACAACTTACTTTAGTAGCATCCTTATGAAGTGGAGCAATAGCACACCATGAATTCATTGCACTGTATCGCCTTGATCGAACCCATAACCTTCTCCTTACACAACTAGTCCATTGCTTCTTTGGGTGAAATTGCGTGGGAAAATCCATAGCATATGTCCATCCGTTGTGATCCAACGGTTGTCCATCTAATGTTAACTCTATCTTCCAATCACCTTCCCATTGCCAGGCCATAGATGGAAGACGAATTTTGTCCATGGATCTATCAGAAGATCCATCAACATTTGAAAATCGAAATCTATCAGTTGGCAGTAGTTTAGATGAAAAACCTTCTATTGGGTACCATCTCTATAAACGTAATTTTTTATGGTAAGTCCTGAATATTGAAACTAAGTATTTACCTCATTTTCGTATGATTCTTCTCTAACTCTAATAGGAACATCCAAGCCATGAACATAAACATATATTTGATGATCACCACCTACTGCCCACAAGAAATGGGGTAATGCAGAAAGTTTCTTAAACTCTTGCCCAGCATAAGGTAATTCTCTCCAGAAGGAGCCTGTGGTGGAGAGAGTGTGTACTCGTCCTTCATTATTTATTCCAAATAAATGAGAACTAGGCATATTTCATGCAAACTACTCTCTCTGATATTTTCAAATTCATAAAATCATATTCATTTTACATAGGAGAGATGATTATGATGTATATTAAATATAAAGGTAGGTGAAATAATTATGCTTATCCTTGAATACTAAAATTAAGGGTCTGTAAAAATGCTTTCAAGTGATTGTGATTACAAATTACACGAATAGGAATAGGAGGCCGAGGATATTTGACATTGACTTGTACACATAACCTTTTATTATTTGACAATTAGGCAAAGATATGTGTCAATGCAACTTGGTTAGGACTTTCTATGATTTATTGAAAATATGCTAGTGTTTTGTAATATGCACTTCTGTTTAGAAAAAAAACACATCAGCACAGTTAATATTATGTATTATGATACTTCTAAACTATGCTATTAGTGTTCTGTGCTGTGTAAAAATTCAATAACTTGCTACATGAGTGAAAGACCAAATTATGAAGAGATGAGTTTAATTTATTAGTAAAATTACAAAAAAAAAATTAATTACAACTATCTTTAAAGTAAACCAAGCGATCTTTCCACCATAGCATGAGGCTGACCCATTGTTTCATTAAATTCTGGTTGGTTGAATATATCTTCAGGTCCAATATCGACATCTGATCCTTTCAATGTATTTAGCATTAGATTTGAAGATGGCAGAAATGGAAGATGACCAATTTTTTTGGCTGCTTTCAGTTCCATTCCCATTCTTAATGGAGCATGTAATCCCTGCGTGTTCCGGAGAATTGTCATATCTAGATTGTGACGATGTTTTGAATACTACAAAGAAAAGTTTGTCATTTGAGCTATAATTATGTCGATTGCTTGTATACATTTGCCTCCGAAAGAATCAAAGGATGAGGGACATCTACATTGGCCTGTGTATTTGCTAATCCGTTCAGCATTATATCAGCAACTTCATATTCCCTATGATTTTTGCAAGTTGCCGGAGATGCCTCAGGTTTACACTTGAGTGAGGGCATTGAGAAACTCTGAAACGCAATTTGTATTCATAACCGAAATCGCTAAACCACGAAATCGTATAGTTCCATAATAATCCAGTGTTATATCTGATCTTACCATATTTATTACTTTTAGAAAATCACTACAGTAGAAATCTCCTAGTCACGATGAACGTTTGTAAATGATTAATTAAAGCCAATCAAAATGACAAATGACAATCTCACGTAGATCCAAGATCCAAATAAACTAACGAAAACGAACTATCAAAACTTTTCAAACTACCAATGTGAACCATAGACAATGGATGGACTGCGTGTCTGCGTGATAAGTTCATACACGGCGTTAGATTTAGTAGGCCATGGTTCATGAAATTCAGATCCTTCAGAAAAGAGAAATTAATTCCTTATATCCATATTACCACAGATAAAAGAGTATCTGTAATCTGTGAATATTACATAACTCCTCGGCTAATTTTTTCTCTCTCAGATTCTTTGATCAAAATTTTCTCTGACAGTCCATTTCGAGTAATGATCAGTAGTTCAATCGATTGAAATTGAACTTCTAGAGTAGATCTAGCCATCACAATCACATAACCTGGCTTCTCTATCTAACCTTATATCAAAAATCAAACAAAAACATCTTTCAATTTATTCGAACATTTCTAAATTCGAAGATCTATTCAATATTAAAGAATGTTTTTCATTTGACAAAATAAGTGAGTTTGATTCTTAATTGTTCATTTATTCTATTGGTATTTTAAACTATGGAAGCTGGACCGTCGCAGTCTTTAGAGGATTTGATCCAACAAAAATGTGATGTTAGTCAATCGTTACTCGAATTCGAACTTCAAGTTCTACTAGATGTTATGCATAAAGATGGTTTAGTAATTGCTGCAAAGTAAGCTTTTTTTATTCGAATAAAAAAATGAAATATAAAATATTAATCGTTTTAGAGGTATAAATATGGATTTGGTACTACTAAACCTCATGAAAATTTATTGTGATGAAGGAAACTTGGTATTTGTGATGAATGCTACAGAACATGAGGAAAAATTTTTCATTCAAAAAGTTAATGATCCAAATATGCACAACAACCTCAACACTGCTTCTACCTCAGATAACCGGTATATAGTACTATCATAATTAAGTCATATTGATTTTCTTTCTATTACATTAAACAAAGTGAGCATAGTCTATATACAGGGTATTTCAAAAGAAGGTGACCCCTCTAGGATAGGTAGAAAACTGAAAAATGATTTGAGTTTGGTTAGTAAAAAATTTTTGTAGAGCCATTCGTATTCAAGAGAAAGGGTGTTGAAGAGTAGAGAGTTTCTTCTCTCACAAATTCGACAGATAAAATGAGTGGAAGAAGGCCAACATGTAATCATAAATATCACCATGAAAACTGTGAGAGCATGAGATATTCTCGCTCGATTTTATTCTACAAGATGTGCATTTGATGCAGAATTAGAGAAAAAAATGTATACACATCTTCACGATTTCTAGTGGCAACATTGTAATGAAATTCCTTATGAGTATGTTTTGGAAACTGCTACATCTTATGAATTTGTTTTATATCTGACTCTCATACAGGGCGATAGTTACACCGTTTGTACCAAGTAGTATTGACCACACAGACTACTTGAACATCATTTAATTGTCCCCCACTATGATCTTGGTAAAAATGGAGTACCGTTTTTGGCATATTTTGATTTGACAATTATGAAGTAATAATCGATGCTGGTATGAAGTAATGATGAAGTTATTAATTATTATTAATCAGTTTGAATTTTGGGAATTAGTTTTTTGTTGTATAAATCAGGGTTCGACCGATATATATCGCCGATATTTATCCTGATATTTATCATGATATATATCGATATTTATAAGCATTGATATATATCAAGGATATTTATAAATTTACCAAAATTTGCGACTGTACGTAAAAATTTCATAATCAATCGCAATTTAAGAGCACACCAATGTCACCAATGTATACCGACGGTTTGAACGATCGAAGAAGCAACGTATTTTCGGGAATAGAGATAGTGATGTTATAACTTCGCCGTAAAATCGTCATTGGATTATTCATTGTGCTCTTGTTTTTTTTTAATTTTTGAACAGAAAGCACGTTCACGTATACAGCTGAAGTTTGCAGTATGTAATAGCAATTTGAGATTGATATGGGATGAGGCAACTGCATCTGCACAGAAAATTTTCAATAATCCGGATAACGAACTTTCTATAAATTTATCAAGTAACTTTTTTTTGTTGTTTTATGTTTTTTAGAATCTTGATTAGTTTTTTTAATAAATTTGGTAAATGAACTTCTGAATACGTTTGATTTATTGACCTCTTTAAAGAAAAAATTTGAAATATTGTTCGTAAAAATAAATATCAGAATGTTGATATATATCGGATATATATCGATATATATCCGATATTTTGATATTTATATAAATATCATGATATTTTCGAACCCTGTATAAATAAGACCTCATCAATAATGCTACAAATATCATAAAAAATGTTTATGAATGCTTTTTAATCAACTCACTTTATATTGAATACAGATGTCGTTACGAACATTTTTTACTGCGCAAACCCTAATTATTTTTCAGTTTTCACCTATCCTAGGGACAAGCTCACCTTTGCTTGAAACACCCTGTATATAAACATTGCATCATTTTGGTATTGCTGGAATTTTTGGTAAATTGTGTTAAAAAAATGTTTTGAAAAGGAATATTGCCAATAGCAAGTAACAACAAGTCATCAGTTCATTGTCAAAATGAGATTTTTCACAGTAATATTTTGAAGAATTTTTAATTCATTATTATCAATCATTTGAGTTTGAATAGGTACTCATTTTGACTTTTTTGATCCATAGCTTCAAACAAATTTTTTCCTTCTTGCGAGCTCTATGACAAGATCAGTAATATTGTTTTCCGAAAATGTTCCCTTTTGGACCCTGAATGTTTAAAGAAAGCATTCGTCGTGAAATAATTATACACTGCCCGAAAAATTAACGCACATTCTGAAAATCTCAATTTTAATGAATGTTTACTCTACATTGACTTTACAACTTATTTTTTATGTTCTCTCGGGAAGGTTTTGAAAGAAACAATACACATTAAATGGAAGAAAAATTCAGAATTTCACCGAATCTTATGTGAAAGAAGAGAAGTGAACAATTTTCAAAATAATGAAATGCTGATAAGTGATTTAATACTTGGTATTTCCACCCCTTACGTTAATTACAGCTCGTCAACGACGGTTCATACTCAAAATGAGTGATCTTAAAATGTTCTGATCTAATTCTTCCCAGATTTCTCCGAGTTGGATTCCTAAGTCATTAACAGTAGCTGGATGATTTTCTGAACTTCTCAGCCTTCTATTGAGGTTATCCCAAACCTGCTCAATAGGATTGAGATCTGGACTTCTTGCTGGCCATTCCATTCGAGAGACTTCAACCACTTCAAGGTACTCCTGAACGATGCGCGCACGATGGTGTCTGGCATTATCGTCCATAAAAATGAATTTTTCACCAATGTATGGGGCAAAGGGCACTACATGCTCTTCAAGAATGTTCCTTATATACTTATCAGCATTCATAGCTCCATTATTAACGAACACTAGGTCTGTGCGAGCAGTCAAAGATATTCCACCCCATACCATAATCGATCCTTCCCCGAAACCAGTAGTATTCAGGAAATTGCACTGAGCATATCTTTCATGTGGACGTCTGTATATAAGGGAACGTCGATCACAATGGTAGAGGCAGAATCTAGACTCATCTGTGAAGAGAACTCTTTCCCAATCGGCTTCTTCCTAATGGATATGCTCTCTCGCAAAATCCAAACGCGCCCTTCGATGGGCTGGGGTAAGAGCTGGGCCTCTTGCCGCGACACGAGGCCTTAAATCATATTCTCTGAGGCGATTTGTTATTGTCTGCGTGCTAATTTGCACCCCATGAGTTTGCTCAAGCTGATTTTGAAGGGAGCGAGCGGTTGCAAACCGTTGTCTCAACGAAGAAACTCTCAAATAACGTTCTTGAATGGCAGTTGTTACCCGTGGTCTACCCTGTCCTGGTCTTCGGACATTCATACCTGTCTCCCTGAATCGCTGCAACATTCTGGACGCACTTGTATGGGAAACTCCAAACCTTTCTGCAATTCTTGTGTATGTCCACCCTTCTTCCCGCAAAACTACCGCTTGGGCACATTCCTCTTGGGTCAAATTGCGTGTTTCGCGTTGCATAGCGATCGAGTGTGGAAAATCACTTGCGCAGTGTATTTCACGACGGTAAACAACACCATATAACTCTGCAAAGAAAAGGGACATATGAGGTTGTTATCAGTTTCAAAATACTGATGCCAAAGAATTGACACTTGCTTTTCATCATTATATCACTGCCTCAAGTTCCTTTCTGCAGTAATATAAATGATCCTTTTTGATATACCTACTATTATTATATCACTTCGAGCTTTTCAGCCATAATTTATCAGGCATTTCACTCAACGTTCTGCCTACATTTTAGCAGGCATATTTAAGGGAATCTCGGCGCGAAATTAAACCTAACCGTATTATTTTTCCGATTCCAAATATGAGATTCTCAAGCCGAAATTAATGTCAAGATGCCTGCCGCATTCGCGTTACAGCTGTGCTAGAGAGTACACGTGTGTTTAATTAGCGAGTTAAAGTTATCTCTCCAACAATTACATTCAACGTACGTAAATAAGTTATTTTTATTCCAATATTTTTGAAAACAAAGATCACTAAATTCAGCCAAGCTGAACGGTGAACGAAGATATTCCCTTATTGGGAATATTTTTCGAAAAAATATTTCCGATATTTCGGAAAACTCAGCATAAACACCTTATCAGACCACATGAAACATGGATAAGATAAACACAGATAGTGAACAACAAAATAAGAGCATATTAGCCACATGTCAACCAGCAAATGATAATATACAGGTCACAATGAACATACAAGAGCAAGATGACTCTCATTACTACAGAATGTAATCAACTAGTGATGAAGAATTTTTGGGATTCAAAGAGAACGATGATAGAAAAAATTCTTGGCAGGCTTTTGGCAGATCTTGGAAGAGGAGGAAGATAAATACAACAACAAGACCAATCACTGTCAAAAATAGATTTCAGATTCTAGCAGAAACCAACGAAACAACACTAAGAACAGACAACAATACTGAAAAGAACATTAAAATACCTAAACCTCCACCGATTTTCGTTTATGATGTTGTAAATTATGAAGAAATGGTCAAAAGAATCAATACCACGGTAGGAGATGAGAAATACACCACAAAGTGCCTTGCAGACAACACCATTAAAATAAATTGTGAACCTCCAGACACATACAGAAAATTGATAAAATATATGCGCGAGAATAATGTCATCCATCATTCTTATCAGCCAAAAGAAGAACGGGCTTTTAGAATCGTCATGAAATATATTCATCACACAACAGATCCGAATGAAATAAAGCAAGAACTAGGCAGAAATGGACACAAAGTCCGAAATATTATGAACGGTAGGCACAGGTTGACCAAGGAGCCCTTAAATATATTCTTTGTAGACTTAGAGCCAGCCGAAAATAACAAAGAAGTTTACAAACTGCAATACCTTCAACACTGTTCAATCCACATAGAACCACCCAAAAAGATGAAAGGGATCACACAATGTTTGAGATGTCAACAATATGGGCATTCCAAAAGTTATTGCAACAGGCCGTATGTGTTTGTCGAATGTGGAGGCGCGCATAGCACGACTAGTTGCGCGAAAAAAAGAGATACACCTGCTAAATGTGCCCTATGTGGGGTTGCTCACCCAGCCAACTACAAAGGATGCGAATTTTATCACAAGCTCTTAAAAGCCAATAATGCAAATAACCGATTGAATATCCAGAATAAAAATTCAAGAAACAATCCCATTATAAGTCCTTCAAACACCACACAAAATAAACAACACCAAAAAAATAATGATTTCAACACCTCAGACAACCAAAATCAGCCAAATCTACACCAACACTCCAGAAGCTATGCTAATGCAGTGAAAAAACACACCCATGCAGCAGTCGAATGACATCAACAATGGACTGACCAAATTCCTGGAAGAATTCAAGACAATGTTTCAGCAGCTGATGCATCAAAACACCCACGTACTAAACATGCTAACGACACTTATTACTAAAATTCAATAAATTTTTGAAAATAGCAGAATGGAATTCCAACGGTCTTCTGCAACATAAAAACGAAGTAGAATATTTTCTCCACCAAAACAATATAGACATCTTATTGATAAGTGAAACCCATTTCACAGAGAGATCACACCTGAAAATACCTAATTACATAGTCTACTCCACAAACCATCCAGACAAAACCGCTCATGCTGGCACAGCCATAATAATCAAGAACACTATTGATCATGTAGAAATGCCAACATATGAAAAAGATTATTTGCAAGCTACAGTTGTGAAGATCAGAACTCTACCATTCGAAATGTCAGTTGCTGCGGTCTACTGCCCGCCAAGACACAACATCAAAAAGGATCATTTCAAAGATTTCTTTCAAACTCTGGGACCAAAATTTATAGCTGGGGGAGACTATAACAGCAAGCACACACTTTTCGGTTCTAGGCTAACAACAACAAAAGGTAGAGAACTTGCAAGCCTGATCCAGGAATCAAATTACTCTTTCTTATCAACTGGAAGACCCACCTACTTCCCTACAGACCCTAACAAAATTCCTGACTTGTTAGATTTTTTTGTAACCCATGGCATATCTACCAACTACATGGATATACTCCCAAGCTATGATCTGTTTTCAGACCACTCTCCCATTATAGCAACGATAAGTAGCTTTGTAATACACAAAGAATCGATTGCTAATCTACACACCAAGAAGACAAATTGGGACAAATATAGATACCTAATAGAGGAACAAATTAATTTAGATATCAGACTGCAGACCCCAAACGATGTAGATTTGGCAATCACAGATTTCATTAGAACTTTTAAAAATGCTGTAGATCAAGCTACGCCCAAGACAAAAGAAACAAAAAGAATATACAATATACCAGAAAATATAAGGGAACTACTGACAATAAAAAGAAAAGCTAGGATGAAATGGCAGCAGACACACTCTCCAGGGGACAAACACACTTTGAACAGGATAACAAATGAATTGAAATACAAAATCAAGGAAGTAAAAGAAAAATCCTTCAATGATTATGTAACAAGCCTCAACCGATTCGATAACTCTGTATGGGAACCAATAAAAAATCTAAAAAAACCAATAAAACACATACCCCCATTACGCAGCACAACAAGATCACCAATGCAATGGGCAAGGACCGATAAAGAAAAGGCACAAATTTTTGCAGAACATTTGGCAGTAGTATTCACACCCAATAATGATATAATTGATGACAACCTGGAAAGGGAACTACTGGAAAATCCTGTAATTACAACATCCATAACAAAAATTAAAACAAAGCAAGTGCAAAATGAAATTAAATTCCTGAATATCAGAAAAGCTGCAGGACCAGACGAAATAACGCCGAAAATGATAAAAGAACTGCCAAGGAAGGGAGTGAAGATGATCACATATATATACAATGCCATCTTGAAACTGAATTATTGGCCTGAAAAAATGAAAACAGCCGAAATAGTACTTGTACCCAAACCAGGCAAAGACCCAAACTCAACAACATCATATCGTCCAATCAGTTTACTTCCTGTTATTTCTAAAGTTCTAGAAAAGTTACTAATCCAAAGAATAAATTCGGATCCAAACACAGAAGAGTGGATACCTGATCATCAGTTTGGATTCCGATCTAATCACTCAACTATACAACAAATTCACAGAATAAACCACGAAATAAGTAAAGCACTTGAACATGGACAATACTGTACATCAGCATTCTTGGATATTAGTCAAGCGTTTGACAAAGTATGGCATCCTGGTCTACTTTACAAATTAAAGACATATCTACCTGGCTGCTATTACAAGCTATTAAAATCATATTTAAATGAGAGGCGTTTCAGAGTACGTGTTGGAGTCGAAAAATCTGACTATTTCCCAATAAAGTCAGGAGTTCCTCAGGGAAGCGTCTTTGGACCACTATTGTATATGTTATACACAGCCGACCTACCAGTAAGTCCAAATACTATACTAGGAACATTTGCAGATGATACAAGCATTCTATCTACTGATGAAGACTTACAAAACGCCACCATTAACCTACAACAGCACTTGGATGAAATTCAAAAATGGCTTCATAAGTGGAAAATTAAAATCAATGAAACAAAGTCAGTGCAAGTAAATTTCACCTTAAGAAGAGGCCAGTGTCCACCTGTATATATTAACAACGTGAAAATACCAGAAGCTTCGAGTACAAAATACCTGGGAATGCATTTAGACAGTAAACATTCATGGAAGGAACACGTGGTCAAAAAAAGGAAACAAATAGACATAAAAATACAAGAACTAAAATGGCTAATAGGCAGGAGATCTAAACTTTCACTTGATAACAAAATTCTTATATACAAAACAGTCATAACGCCTATATGGACATATGGTATCGAGCTCTGGGGGTGTACCAGTAAATCGAACATAGCCATAATCCAGAGAAGTCAGTCTTAAAACACTACGGATGATAGCAAATGCTCCGTGGTATGTCTCTAATCAAACTCTGCACGAAGACCTACAAATACTTATGTGAAGGAAGTAATAAAAGAAGAGAGTGAGAAGCATCATGCTAAACTGGAAATGCACACCAACGCACTACTGCAACCATTGGTTCAGCCCCAATATAGAAGACTGAAAAGGACCGGGCCAGTCGACTTGAGATAGTTTAATTAAGTGGTCTTTTCACTGGAAAAGACCCAACAATGTCATGTGGAGTGTCAAGCTCCCTTATCATCTAATTAGCTTATAGAATGTATTATTTTCTGATTGCTAATAAATGAATTATAATAAAATAAAAAAAAGATGCCTGCCGCAGTTGTGAAAGAAACGTTAGTTGAAATACCTGATATTCCACTCTAAAGGAATTATCCTCTAGAGACATAATATCCGGCAGTGGAAGCCTTCATCATTTAAATTAATAGGTACTTGTATAATACGACACAGAGGTTTATGCAAAATTTCGTTAGGAAGAAAAAAGAAAAAATCATTTTCCAGATCAGATCAGAAAATATCGACAAAAAAGGTGTGAATGTAGAATTGAAATGGTTGCTAAGCATCGATCAGTTGCTAAGGGATTGTCCATTAATCACGTGAATGTTTTTTCAACTAATTTTGAACTCCTCCTATTTCCTGGTGATACTTCGGGAGGTTTTAGACTGATCCCACTCCTCTACTCAATATATCACTTTTGCTTTTTCTCAACACGATGTATGTAGTTTGAGTTTTTCTATCTTTATTCATACAAAATCTACCTAATTTATTCTTGAAAAATTGAGCAACTCGATTAATATACCCAGACGACATTGAAGCTCCACGTTGCGTTCAATTGGCTCAGAAATAAGGAAAAAAATCTTATGAATGAAGGGAATATATAATTATAGAAAAACATCCATTATGCTTTGAAATATTATTCGATATTTCAGAATGACTAAATAAAACGACAAGGTTAAGGTTTTTTCAACTTCAGAGAAGATGAAATAAATGAACAAAATCAAATAACTGGAAATAGATATCATTTTTTATTTACTAGATTTTAGTTTTTCACTCAGAAAAACCCAATTGGAAAACGTAAAATCTGCACGGAACACTTCACTCGAATTTTTCCTGGATCAAAACCTGTCCAAATTTGCAAGGAAAATAACTCTACCCTGTCCTGGTCTTCGGACATTCATACCTGTCTCCCTGAATCGCTGCAACATTCTGGACACACTTGTATGGGAAACTCCAAACCTTTCTGCAATTCTTGTGTATGTCCACCCTTCTTCTCGCAAAACTACCGCTTGGGTCAAATTGCGTGTTTCGCGTTGCATAGCGATCCAGTGTAGAAAATCAAACGAAAGAAAAACTATTGATTACTAGAATTGATCGAGAACAACTGATTTTAGAATGGAGCCAATACATTCAAAATATGATAATATCATCTTTTTTTATTCCCGCTGGGAAAAAACATTTGTATTGAAGAAAAACGTTGAAAGTGGATAACATATGCATGAATAATTCTGATAAAAATAATTATCATTGAGAACACCTTCAGTTATAGAATAAATTTGAGATTTCCATAATGTGCGTTAATTTTTTTGCGCAGTGTATGTAGTTTGTTACAAAAGTTCGTTCATCATCAGGCATGTGTCAAAAAGGGGTCAAAGGTCTTGTTTGGAACATATGTCGCATATTGTTTCTCTTTGTTAAATAAACAGTAGACATCTGGAAGATGATTTAAGCCATCTAGTCAAATTTGTTATGACGTCCTTCTTTAAACATATTTGTCAAAGGCAAAATGAAAGGCAATTTAGAAAATGTTATTCTAAGGCTTAGGCATTGAGAACCTCAAATATCTTTTTTTGATGAAAAAAAATTATATTATTTTTGAAATCCAAATTTTCCTGTAGGCCCATAACAATAACAATAATTATATAAATCTTCTATACATACAATAAAATATATAGAAAGGAAAACAGGTCACCATCAGAAAGTACAGGAATTATCAGATATTGACAGTATCTCTACATGAACAAGAAAACTCTTCGATAGTGTATGGCTCAAGCTGTGAAAGAAAACGATGAAGAGACTTCCCTAAAGACACATGACCATATCGTGGGGTTACAAGCAAAAAGCACTAAGTCTAAAAACAAGTTTAATAGTTACGAGCAATTTAAAGTTTGAATGTATTTCAAAAATTTGTATAAATATTGTAGGCGTTAAAACCTGTTTCAAATAGAAGAGACACCTTAGGAATACCATGCCATAGTTTTACATTATTTAAAAAAGATTGCAATCCCCAAAAATTGATGAAAAGACGTTTTTCCAAATTGTTGACTTAGTGCTTTTAGCTTATAACCCCACGATATAATCATTGAATGTCCACTGGTAAACTGTTAAACAGTTTAATGCCCATGTACAGGGTAGGCAAAATTGGTGATACATGAACTGCAAATACCTTACGTAAATTCAAACCAATCGAATCACTTGTTTTGGAATTTCAACAAATCTCTGTGACTTCAATTAAGTTGACGGTACTATCAAAGTTATGTGAAACCGACCCATAATCTTTCGACGCTTTTTGACTTCGAGGTCATTGGTCTATGCTGATCATACCATTAATAAGGGTGGCAGCCCCTTCAAAATTCAGACCCCTGTTACGTTTGAGTGACACATCTTTGCAAAGGTTTTGCAATTCTATTCATGAATATATTTGAACAATTTATATTTGGTGTCAAAAGATTAACCTGTCGAAGTATTTTCTGGAGCATACTTAGAAAAATGGGGGCTGAACTTTCCATCGTTATCGTGCCGAGCGACAGAAAATTGAATTTACCATATTTGTGATCGAAATTGAAGTGTTTGGAGAAGAGTAAAAATAAAAAAATTTATATAGAAACGTAGATAAAGAAATTCTTCATCTCATAGTGAAATTGTATTTGAAATAAAATATACTCGTTTTACCTACAAAGGTGAAAATTGATCGAAAACCAGGGTTGGCAAATATCATGATATTTATATAAATATCATAATATCGGATATATATCTGATATATATCAAAAATTTTGTTCTTTAGCTAGACTGCAAAAAATCGTTTATTGAACATACATATGTATTGAAAGACCATTATTCATAAAATTTTAATTAAAACCAGTAACAAAACAGAAGAAACAACACGAAAAACAGAATATTTTTTCTAAATAAAAATAAAATAAATAACTTCAATAAATACAACAGAAAAGAATCCCCGAGACGGGAGATCTAATCACAGACCGCACTGTTGTCACGTTTCAATTTTAACCAAATTATCAAGGATTTTTTTCTGAGGTATTTATTTCGTCAAAAAAGTAAATGATATATCATGATATATATCGAGTCAATAAATATCAGATATATATCAAGATATATATCATGATATATATCACTCGATATAAATCGGCCAACCCTGTCGAAAACAAAGATTATCTTGTGTGTACATGTGATCCATATGCATCCAGCAGATAATTGAGGGGGCGAAATCGAAAGTGAATAAGGAGTACCACACACCAGAAGACAAACGTGATTGAGATGCCAGACAACGAAATAGAAGAAAATATATCATTGAAAGATCTATTGCTAGAAATTAAAAATTCGAAGGACGAGATTAAAAATTGGGTTTCGGCAACAGAAGTAAGACTGCTGTTAGAGATTCAGACACTCAAAAATAAAAATGAAGTATTAGAAAAAGAAAATGAGATCTTGAAGGAAAGACTTGAGAGAACAGAGCAGTATTGTAATAAAAACAACATAATAATATTTGGTCTGAATAAAAGCAAAACATTATCCGCAGAGTACCTTTGTGAGGAAATAAATCGTTTAATGAAAATACAAATTGAACCAAAGGAAATAAACGATTATTATACCCTTGGCAAGGTAGGGAATAGCCCAATCAAAGTAGAGTTCATTTCATATCAAAGTAAAAAATATATATATCAACACACAAAAGAACTTAAAGGAGTTTCTATAGCAAATGATTTAACCCTGAAGCAACGGCAGGAACTGAAAAAATTAAAGTCATTTTTGATAGAAGGAAGATCAAAATATTCCGAGAAATCCTACTTGAAAGGAAACAAACTGATAATAGGTGAAAAATCGTACACTCTTGAGGAATTAGAAAAATCAAGTGAGAAAGTACAAACTATAAATAGTGCTCCAAGTACACCCACCATAAGCTATAGGAATGAATATGTCGAAGAAGAACAAAATAAATTGATATCGAAAGAGAAATCAGAAGAATCAGCAAAAGAAGAAAAAATAAGTAAGCAAGACAAGAAGCTCCACAAAACACCTCATCTGGCAACTCATAAAAAAGTACTTTCCGGTAACAGTAAATCTCCCCCGAAGAACAAAAATGCTGGAATGAAGCTGAGACATAAGTAAACATCAGAAAGGGATTGTTTTTCCACTAGAAACCGTAAGTGATTTCTGATAAAAACATATCAAATATTCCAAAGTATTTTAATGTTTATTTAAAAAAAATAATAAATTATAAAAAAAAAAATAGGTAGGTTATTTAATGATTGTTTATGGGTTAATCTGGTGTTTCTGTAATAAATATGGACCCTTACATAAAACAATATCAGAACGAGGACTTTAATACAATCACCATTGAAAGTATTGATGAAATCAAGAACTTAAAGATAAAAAAAATGTTCAATATTTTACAAATGAATATAAGGAGCATACAAAAAAATTTTGATGAGTTTGAACTATTTTTGGAAGAGACCAAGACAGAAATCGACATAATTGTCCTAACAGAAACATTTAGAGTAAATGATATCAATGTTTTCAAATTGAAGGGGTATGAACATATCTACAATGAAGGGAAATATAATAAAAATGATGGTACGATTGTATATATAAAAGAAAATATTGTTTTCAATCATCAAATCATAAAGTTAGGAGAAATCACAGCAATAGAACTGAACATCGAACACGAAGAAGAAAAAATTAAATTGACGGCAATGTATAAATCACCGCAATATTCCATTACAGAACTCAATGAAAATTTGGCAAAATATTTGGATCAAAAAGCACATTATACAAAGCATATCATCACTGGAGATATGAATATTAATTTATTAAATAATGAACCTAGCGTAGAAGAATACAAAAATATATTGAACGTTTACGGCTTCGCGTCGCTTATAAATACTTATACACGGCCTGACAGTAGAACATGTCTTGATCACATTTTCGTGAAAGGAATTCATCCAGGAGACTCGAACGTCTATGGTGTTGTTCTACAAAATTTGATCACGGACCATTATCCAATATTAATGTGTACAGACCTGAGACTTGACACTTGAGAACTGGGAGCAAGTATATGAGAATGATGATGTGAATAATGGAACCGAATACTTCATAAATATTCTTAAAAAACATATAGAAACAAATACAATTACAATCCGTAGAAAAAACACGGGGAAAGTAAAAAATAATGGATTACTCCGAAAATATTGAAAGAAATTAATGAAAAACAGAAAATGTACGGAAAAATCGAAAATAATCCGAATAATAATGAACTAAAGAAAAAATACTCTGAATTGAAAAAAAAATTACATAAATCAATATTGAGATCTAAACAGGAATATTTCAGTAAACTCATAGAAAATAATCAGAATGAACCAGTAGCCCTACGGAAGTGTGTACAAAATACTTCAAGAAAAGAAACACAGATCAAATATATCAAAGCTGAAGATGGCACGGTTATAGAAGATGATCAAGAAATGTGTAACCCTTTCAATAATCATTTCAGCCGATTGGGTGAAAGATATGCCGGCGAAATATCGGAGCCAACAGATTTCACGGAAGAAAAAAATAAAAATATCAGTACTTTTTTTTTTTTGAACCCTACAGACTCAAATGAAATCGAGAAAATTATTGACAGCCTCAAATCAAAAAGATCCGTTGGATCGGATGGAATTCGTTCAGAATTATTGAAACAAGTGAAACACCAGATTTCACAACCCCTCGCCTATTTGGTGAATAATAGTTTTGAGAAAGCTTGTTTTCCAGAGATTTTGAAGATGGGGATAGTCAAACCACTATACAAGGGAGGAGATAAATCGAATATAAACAACTATAGACCAGTAACCCTCATATCCAATATAGCTAAAATCTTTGAAAAAATAATTAAAGTGCGTATGGTCACGTTTATGGAAAGATTCAATATTATTTCGGGTAGTCAATTCGGATTTCGTCAGGGGTTGTCAACTGAGGATGCTATAAGGAGCGTAACTGAAATTTTATATAAAAATATAGACAAAAATATTCCAACATTAGCAATAGTAATAGATTTAGCAAAAGCATTTGACACCGTCGACCATCAAAAACTATTGGAAAAACTTTCAGATTACGGCTTCAGAGGACAAACAAATAATCTATTGAGAAGTTTCCTCTCGGGTAGAAAACAAACAACAAAAATAAATGGTAAATTGAGTAGCACAAATATACTCACTTATGGCGTATCACAAGGAACGGTACTTGGTCCTGTTCTTTTTTTAATATATTTGAATAGTATATTCAATCTGAAAAGTACTGGAAAAATAATTAGTTTTGTGGATGATATGTTAATCATTTACGAGGATGAAACTTGGAGGAATCTGAAACAAAAAACACTAACGGATCTAACAATTCTGAAGAAGTGGTTTCAAAAAAATAAACTTACCTTGAATCAACAGAAGACAAAGTATATGACTTTTTCTTCCAATAAAATGGGACGTCCTGATCTAGGAATTCTCCAAGTGGACAATCAGTTCGAAATTTCAAATACGAGCGCCACAAAATATCTCGGTATTTACATAGACGAGCATTTGAAGTGGGACCACCAAATGATTTACTTGGTCAAGAAGTTGAGGGATTGCGTTCAAATTCAGAATTATGCGAAAAAGTATCCAATCTATAAAACATCTACAAATACTTTATGAGGCCATACTGCTTTCTCTTCCAGGGCCCCTATATCAGCCCGTGAGACCAGGAATGAACGAGGAAGGAGTGTTGACAATATAAATATGGGCTTGGCAACGATTCTCGAATGGGGATCTAATAACTTGGTAGAATTCAATGCGGACAAATCACAAGCATGTCTTTTCTCTAGAAAAGCCGATCTCACTGTGCCTAACATAACTTTGTCAGGAGTAACCATACTACTGAAGTCATCCATATCGATGCTTGGTATTACTATCAGCAATAACCTTTCCTGGGAAAATCACGTGAGGTCCATTGCCAAAAGTGCATCCCAAAAACTTGGTTTTTTGTTTCGTGCCAAGAGCTATTTCACCTCCAGTCAGCTGCTTATGATCTATAAGGCACAGATCCGACCTGTCCTGGAATACTGTTCCCATATTTGGAGTGCGGCACCTAAACATACCCTGAAGCTGTTGGACTCTGTCCAAAAAAGGGCAATTCGTCTCGTCGGTGATGCCTCGCTTACAAACTCGCTCACTTGTCTGGAACACCGTAGAAGAATCGGCGATTTGTCTCTATTTTATAGATATTTTCATGGGCGATGCTCTTCTGAAATATCGTCAACAGTCGTTCCTCCTTTGGCAGTCTCTTCGAGATTAACCCGTCAAGCTCAGTCTTCACACCCCTTCGTGGTCACCTTGGAGACCTGCAGAACATCAGTTTTCAAAGACTCGTTCATCCAACGAACAGCGAGGCTTTGGAACTCATTGCCTAGGGAGGTGTTCCCCGAGGCATACAACCTCCAGAAATTTAAGAAGAACACCAACTCCTACCTTCTTTCCCTTGGTTCCCACGATGTTCTCTGAACATTACAGGATATCCCTTTTCGTGGGAACCAGAACATAAAAAAAAAAAAAAAAAGGTACATTCACAACTAGCATATGGGATCATCGGTTGGGGAGGAGTATATGATAGGCATAAACAGGGCGTGGATGTTATGCAAAAGTATATTTTAAAAATCATGTATGGAAAAGACTAGTCGCGAGATATATCAGATTTCAAGGGCATTAGATATAAGACAAATTTATGCGAGTAATATTATAACAAACGTCCAACAGAAAAAGATACCAGTAGTCTTGAAAGAACACAAGTACTCGATAAGAACTAAACGGGACAACTATGAAAGACCGAAAGCGGAAAAAAAGATTAGGACAGAGAAGCTGCACCTATCTAGCTTCAAGACTCTACCCAAGAATACCAAGGCATATAAAAGAACTGAGGAGTTTCAAAAAATTCAAGAGGGAGTTAAAAAACTGGATGGTGGTAGAAGATCGCTCGTTAATTCATAAAATTATAAACTCTTCATAAAAAATAAAAAAAATTAATTAAAGTTTATATGAACGTCTATGAGTGATCATAAATAAATATACAAGAGACAAAATACCGAAAGTGACAAAAATAACCGAAAGTGACAAA
Organism: Hippodamia convergens; assembly: GCA_038502775.1. Taxonomy (NCBI): domain Eukaryota; kingdom Metazoa; phylum Arthropoda; class Insecta; order Coleoptera; family Coccinellidae; genus Hippodamia; species Hippodamia convergens. The sequence continues at coordinate 28,378,274 of CM076610.1, forward strand.
AATAACCGAAAGTGACAAAAATAACCGAGAGTGATAAAAAAAACCGAAGTTGACGACACAATAGACCAAATATTGATGAAAATTGCCGACAGAGACTGGAAGAAGATTAGGAGGATATCCATTACAAAGGGTGAAATATGGACAAAATGTGTGTTGAGTTTTCAAGTTAAGTTGTTAGAGGGAGCTGTCCTTAGAATTAAATTTATTTTCAACTGTAAACAGTTATTGTAACAACTCACAGTTTTTTCTCAGAGTTTACCACAAATTGTATTTGTTGAATAAACTCATATCTATCTATCTATAACTGTTTAACGCGGCCCACCCTGTATAATGTGTTATATATTTTTGAAACGGAAAAAAAATTATGATATTGTTTCCATAAGAAAAAAACACAACTTTATGTTATAGCTCAGCAAGAAACCTATGGGCGCAAAAAAAGGACGCCACTGGATTTCTATATAATGTTTTAATTTCCACATTTTAGCACAATTTACACATTTCCAAGTGTAATATTTTGTCATTTGGCCGTAAAAAGACCTTGATCAATTTTCTGTCCTCGAGAGGGTTGAGGAATATAGAGATCTTGGCATATTGTTTGATCAAAAACTTAGTTTTGTGCCCCTCATCCGATCTGTTGTGTCAAGTGGCTTCAAGACTCGGTTTCATTTTGAGAAATTCTAAGTGGTTCAGGGATGCTAGAACATTTTTTCTACTTTTCAATGCTCTCGTGAGGTCACGATATATGGTGTCCATATCACTAGCTTGGAAAAAGTACAGAGGCGATATCTAAAGTACTCCTGCTTCAGAATTGATGGAGTCTACCCGGGTCGAGGTACTCCGCATGAGCATCTCTTAACTAGATTTCATGTTGGGTCCTTGGAGCGGCGGCGTACATATCTAGGCATTTTATTTCTCCAGAAAATTTTTTGTTCCCCCATCGACTGTCCCTTTTTGCTTGAATTCATAAATAGTTATGTCCCCAGGCTCCCTGTCAAAAGTGTTACTACTTTTTACTTGCCTTTTCCAAAATCTAATGTTCTCATCTTTTCACCAATGTATAGAATATGTCATGACTACATGTTGTTTCAAAGTTCTCTAGATTTTTTTCATTGTTCGCTCTCTGAAATGAGGAGAGTTGTTTTGGGTTAACTGTGGAAGCTGAACATGTGGTTTCCTCTCAGTATTGTTAAGTTTCAACCAATCAATACTATTTTCTCAATTTAAGTTTTCATTTTTCATACATACATAGTTAATTTCAATTATTTGAGTTATTTGTTAGTGCTCCCATTCGGTAATTGGCTTCGGCTGTTGAATGGTGTATGAATAAATAATAATAATAATGTTTATTTGATCCACATTCCGCTTCTTCACAATCTATTTAACATTAGATACCAACTAAAACAATAGGAGTTTCTTTATCCCTCATTACGTCAAAAAAAAACATTAGAAAAAAATATCTGTCCCGAAGGCATATCCATTGGCAAGCCACTGGAGCTGCCTTGTGTGGGAAATTATTGATTCAATGACCTAAGAAAGACCTCCAATGAGAAACAAATCTACATGACAAAAAAAAAGAAAATACTGCATAGGATCATTGTGTCTAAACATTAACAAATGAATTTTTTATAGAAAGAATTTTTTCGATCTCTCTCGGCGACCATCATTTTCAACCAGTTCTTGATTTTCATCTTGAATTCACTAAGAGTTGTAGAATTTTTTATTGTTGTGGGAACCTTATTGTGAATAAAGGGGGCAAGATAGGTATGTGATCTCCGAACCACCGTTTTTGTTGTTCGTGGAAAAGTAATCCAATTTCTTCTATTTCTGGTACTGTACCGGTGTTCATTGAGGGTTACCAACATTAAGTTTTTCCCCTGGTGAATTGTCAGAGCTAAGAAAAATAGTTTTCGAAGGTCCATAATTCCACTCTCAGGGAATAAGCGCTCAGTCGAAAATAAGAAGGGCTTTAAAAAATTATCTTTATCAACCATTTCGGTGTCACCTCCAGTTTTTTCAAGTGAGTTTTTACAACAGCACCCTATCCCAATATTCCATAAACTAGATGAGACTGGACCAGAACAATGTAGAGCCTCCTCAGCAGCTCCAAATCACGAAATTCGCGCAAGTTCTTGAACTTCGGGACAAGCATGCGCAACTTATTCACCACATGATCAATCTGGTTGTTCCATCTAAGATGGGGATTCAAGCAAACACCCAAATATTTTACTTTGTACACCGCATTGATTTCACGCGATCAGCCGCATTCCTTGGATGATAACGTTAGGAAACTGGGCATCCCCACAGAGGTGACAGAGAAGGGCATGAAGCACGTTTTTTCATAATTTAGGGTTAACAGTCGAGAATCGAAAAAATCTTTTATTATTGTGAAATCATCTTCCACCAAACTTTTCAGTTCATCCCACGTATCAGCTTGATAAAATATATAGCCGTATCATCTGCAAAAGCAATCAATTCACCCCTACTATTCAGAGAAAAGATAGAATTCAGATAGGCAATAAATAGAAGAGGACCCAAAATTGTACCCTACGGAACACCACATTGAACAGTTGAGAAAGAACTCAGAGAGCTTCCAATGCCCGACCTCTGACTCCATAATCCTCTAATATTCTCAATAGTTCTTCATGATTTACCGTATCGAACGCCTTCGCCAAATCTATAAACACCGAAAGACAAGGTTTAGATGAATCAAGTGATCTGTAAATTTTAGCTGTCAAATTTGCCAGTGCATCCAGTGTTGATTGGCCTCTTCGGAATCCGAACTGCCCTTCATTCAAGATTCTACAATCTTCCAGGAATTTATAAGTTCTTTTATTTGTATTTTCGTATTTGTATTTTCCATGCATTCTGGGTTTCTGTGAAACCCCTCATAAGCTACTAAGCTTGTGCGAGTTAGAATGATGGGTGTGTTCTGTGTAGGCTTTGTTACTGTGTCCCGACGCCACCTTAGGCACAGCACTGTTAATTGTTTACCCAACAGTGAATGGTTCGGCGCGTTCTCCATACCAGAAAATTTCTTCTTTTATGAATAATTATTTCCAAAAATTTTCGAGATACTTGAAGTAAAGGAGATGGGTCGGTAGTTATTCATCTGTTCTCGAGCCCCTGATTTGAAGATAGGTCTTATGATGCTTCCTTTAAGTATTTCCGGAAATATACCTGATTCAATAGACATGTTGACTGTATGCATAAGCGGTGACAAAATATTCTGCGCAACGGATTTAAGTATGTTTGAGGTGATGCCATCCAAACCAGGTGCCCTGTTGGGTTTCATGGATCTCACAACTAAGATGATTTCTTGCTGATCTGCTAGCTGAAAAATCAGTTCAAGGGGGTTTCTTCCAGTAGAAATTCTACATTTATTAGCTGTTCTAAGTTTTTCTGCTAGTTTGGGTCCAATATCGGAAAAAAAGTATCAAAAGCTGCCGCTATATCTTGGCTATCATCCAACGTAACATTTTCCTGTTGTATTAGCTCAGGCTCTCTGTCGGGATTGTTATGTTTGCTATTAATGAAATTCTACAATTTCTTTGGTTCATTCTCATACTTGAGCAATTTTGCTCCATAATATTCTTTCTTTGCACTCCGTATGAGTTTTTCCAGCAACTTTTTGTAGGTTTTATATTTGGCAACAATTTCATGGTTCAGAGGGTCAATTTTTATTTTTCGAAAAAGCATATTTTTCTCATTCACCGACTTAACCATTCCGGAGTAATCCACTCCTTACGCTTCATCTCAGTTTTTCTCTTTCGTTTCTCAAAAGTGTTTTTTAAAATACATATACTGTTTGAAGACTGTTAAAAATTCTTCAGTTGATTTATTCGGATCCTTCTCTTTCAGGACATTGCGCCAACCATGAGATGCCAAGTCATTGTTGAGGTTGTGGAAATTTAGGTACTTTTTAGTTCTTTCTTTACGCGTTATATTTTCGTATTGAATCCTTAGGAACAACATTATCGGATAATGGTCAGTCATATCACACTGTAAAACAGCTGCCGAAAAATCTTCTTCTCGCATTTCAGTTTTTAGAAATATATGGTCAAACAGGTTGAACTGCTTGGTCTTGTCACGGAATTAATCAAAGAAATCAAACCCTGCTTGTACATTACATTTTGATATTCTTCATCTACTTCTTTGCCGGATAAAATATCGAAGTTTGTGTCACCAATAATTTTATTAATGTAATCTTTTTGTTTGTTTCTCATAAAAAAATCCACGAAGAACTGGTTGAATATTTCCTTAGAAATATCATGTGGTCTGTAAACTGCTATAAGATTTATTATGCCTGAATCACAAAAAGCATTTAAACTTTATATAATCTTTCACATAAACAACAACACCATCATTCTGATTAACACTGCCATCGTTATATACTAAGCTATAATCAGGAATTTGAAACATCGAGACATCCACGATTTTCCATGTTTCGGTGAGAACTATAAAATCATATTAACAATCTATTCCATTCAGCACTAGTTTTAAAGAGTCTAGATTTTTATTTAGACTCCTTACATTAACATGAAACACCTTAACATTGAAATGGCTCTTCAACCTAACAGAATCATTCAAACCTTGAAATCCAGAGAAAACAAAGGACACATTGAATCAAGTACAGATTGATTTACATCATATCTGGTCTTGAATTTATTATTATTTTCTATACAGTTTGTACATGAAAATTTTTGGAATTTTTGTTATATTTGCAGTCACTGATTTTGTGGTTGAAGCCATATCATTTATAAAATCCTGTGTCTTTCAAATTTTCCCAAACACGACATCTTCAAGGTCCGATGTATATTCTGCCTACGGAAATTAATTTTCTATTATACCGTATTGTTATGTATTTTTCCTGTTCGTCTTGGCCATAACTAGGTCTAATTATCTGTTCCCCCAATAAATGAATTTTGGTTTCGAATTCTCTATAATATCATCTTTGAGAAAGTCTTTGTCCATGTTCGAAAAGACGTTGCTGGGCTTACGCATTTGCGTCTCTTTTATGTCATAATTTTCTCCCTTTTTCAAAACTAATATGCATCTCTCATCTTATCGGTAGATCCATTGGATACATTTAATTAACACACAACCGTCCTTTCTGTTCAATACCGAATTTATTCCTACCGATATTTTACTCACATCCAGTTTGTCCACTATATCCTTCTTTGTTTTAGAGCAATCCTGTTTGCTTTTCGGCTTGCATACAATAAAAGGAACATTAGGTTTGGATTAATTTCCATTGCCCGCTCTTTTATTTATGGCCTCCGCATATGTGAACTGGTGGCGTAGCCAAATTATCAAATTCCTCCCGCCACTCACGAGGCGTTTTTACGGGCATTTTGGAAGCCCGACATCGAGGCCCGAAAGTCCCGTCTGGTGCTCAGACTCTTGCCTTAAGCCAGACTGGTAGTAAAATTTCATGACACGTTTCACTTTCAATTCAATCACTGTAATTTCTGATGAGGTCAGATTCGCACATTGTGTACAAACATTTCGCGAACAACCATCACAGCTGATCACCGGTAATCTCGATGAGGCGGATTTCTTGCATTTCACGCACTCCATTTAGCCTCTATCTATCTCACTGGAAAAATTCTCCGGGAACTATTCCTGATTCAGAAGTCGTTGATTTTTCCACTTTTAAAGAGATTAATATCAGAACGAAAACTTGAGACGACTACCATACGATCAATTAAATAAATAAAACAAACAGAAACGGAGATAATGATCAAAAATGAAATCGCCCCAATTTCAATTTTGGCCTGTAATTCGAAAACAAAAGAAGATAGATGAATGCAGTTGATGGCATTATTAGTTTTTCTGAAAAAGACTACCGTAATGTGCCATTCATTTTTCTCTACCTCGTTGGGTTGAAAAGTTGTTGTTTATGTATCACGAATTTTGCGCACCCTGTATATAGGTCCCCTTTCAGTTAACGATAAAGAATGAATTGGAAAATGAAGGGATGCATTCTTCTAGTACTATAAAAATTTAAATGACTAAAGAAATAATGCTGGTGTTCATGCATGAACATCAAGATCTTATAAAATGTACAATCAAAATCAAACTGATCTCCAGTCATCTTGTACAGGTTTAGTAAAAATTTCATTTATAATTTCTAGAGTCGATATCTACTTATCTGGGGGTATACATTTCGTCAGCACTAGAATATTAGTTCTTGATATGTTGAAGAAAAAAATTCCTATTGATAAAATAACTGGTATTATTATTTTAAGAGCACATAAAATATTAGAAAGTTGTCAGGAAGCATTTGTATTAAGGTTGTATAGGCAAAGTAATAAAGTAAGTGTATATCAATATAAAAAAAATTCACAATTTCAATATTATTTTATTTTTAGACTGGCTTCATAAAAGCATTCACAAACAGTGCTCAAAGTTTCACAATGGGGATTTGGACAGGTGGAAAGAATAATGAGGAATATTTTTGTCAAAGAATTATATATTTGGCCGAGATTTCACTCCTCAATCATAAATAGTTTGAAAAAACATGAGGTAAGGGAAAAAATGTTGTATGACTTATCTAATGCTCTTCGATATTCAAAATCTCCATATTATGTATTTGTATGAATTGACGAATCATATGCTAATGCTAAAGAATGGAGCAGAACAGTTGGAGCAAGCCATGAGCATGGTGTCCAATTGTACTTGGGGCTCGTAAACTACAAAAAAATATTTGATTCCAATGAATTTTGGGGGTTCTGGCATGAATCAGGCGCGAATAGATTCACCGTAAACCAACTCAATTAGAGAAATGCATAGAGAAGCCAGCCTGCAAGTTCCACCGGAAGATTAATGTCCCCCAATCTGCAGTACGTGATGAATGGACTAACCTGGGATAAGAGATATGTAACTAGAACTCTTGCAGAGTTATCTGACAGGTAGATACAGCAAACCAACACCAAATAAGTAAACAAAGTTGCTGAATTTCTCATTCAACAAGCCTTGGAATAGCAGTGGTAGTATACAACGATGAACTAGTAAATGGACTAAGTATGAGAATAATAATACCAACTTCTCACCGTACTGATGAGGGCCGAAAGCCCGAAACAGCTGTCTACGGTTCATTTCAGTTTCAGAGGGTTATGTCCAATAAATCTTATCCAATAATAATAATAATAATAATAATAATAATTGTCTTTATTCTCACAGAAGCTTTTACAACTTGATCATGTGTAAATTATATTAAATTTTGCAAGTAAAGGCGAAGTCCAGATTTATGCGAACATAATATCTGCTCTACTTAACCTATTAGATATGAGCAAAAGAAACAATTAATGAAATGAATAGTTTAAGGCTTTCACGACCGGATATACTGGTATGAAAAGGGTCTTCCGGGCTTATTGGCCGTGGTCTATTAGGAATAATTTCACCTAACGTTTCGCCTACAACTTCGGTAGGCATCTTCAGAGGATTCTCGGTCTAAGGTTGTACCTCGAACGCTGAATTTCTGACACTGGCGCGTTCGAACCGGAAACGTCATCTGCGCGCCGGTTTATGGCGGGAAAAAGTGGCGCGTCTACGTGCGCGATGCTGATTGGCCCATCGCTCCCGCTTCGTGTCGGCTTGATCTTTGTTTTTTCTAAGGTCGGTAACCAGGCGCTGTGCAAGAAAGGGGTCTCCTCTTTTCTATTTATGTTATTTTTGGTTTATAAATTTCAATGGCTTCCATGTTCAGCCTGGGATAGTAACTTCTAACATTGAAAATAATCTCCGCTTTTGAGAAATCTATGTTGTGTCCATCTATTAGCGCATGTTCTGCTAGTGCGGATTTTTCTGTCTGATTCAGTCGACAGCACCGTTCGTGTTCCTTAATTCTAGTGTTAATACTTCGCTTTGTTGTGCCAATATAGACTTTGCCGCAGTCACAAGGTATTCTGTAAATACCAGCTTGTGAAAGTGGGTCAACTTTGTCTTTGGTTGTTTTGATCATTTGCCCAAGTTTTTGTGTCGGCTTATAAATGGTCTCGATGTTGTGCCTTTTCAGTATTTTTCCAATTCTATCTGTGACCTTGGGGATGTATGGCTAACGGGAGAGCCATCTTACCATACATCCCCAAGGTCACAGATAGAATTGGAAAAATACTGAAAAGGCACAACATCGAGACCATTTATAAGCCGACACAAAAACTTGGGCAAATGATCAAAACAACCAAAGACAAAGTTGACCCACTTTCACAAGCTGGTATTTACAGAATACCTTGTGACTGCGGCAAAGTCTATATTGGCACAACAAAGCGAAGTATTAACACTAGAATTAAGGAACACGAACGGTGCTGTCGACTGAATCAGACAGAAAAATCCGCACTAGCAGAACATGCGCTAATAGATGGACACAACATAGATTTCTCAAAAGCGGAGATTATTTCCAATGTTAGAAGTTACTATCCCAGGCTGAACATGGAAGCCATTGAAATTTATAAACACAAAAATAACATAAATAGAAAAGAGGAGACCCCTTTCTTGCACAGCGCCTGGTTACCGACCTTAGAAAAAACAAAGATCAAGCCGACACGAAGCGGGAGCGATGGGCCAATCAGCATCGCGCACGTAGACGCGCCACTTTTTCCCGCCATAAACCGGCGCGCAGATGACGTTTCCGGTTCGAACGCGCCAGTGTCAGAAATTCAGCGTTCGAGGTACAACCTTAGACCGAGAATCCTCTGAAGATGCCTACCGAAGTTGTAGGCGAAACGTTAGGTGAAATTATTCCTAATAGACCACGGCCAATAAGCCCGGAAGCCTCTTTTCATACCAATTAATGAAATATTATTATCGCTTATATGGCGTACATCAGAAATTTATTGAGAAGAAATCAAAAACCCATCCCCACTTCAAGAGTAAATAAAAAAAAGAGAAGATCACAGAGCTATTGAGACCTTTAGAATAATTACTTGAAATGCACGGAGAATATCAAGCACCAGGGGATCATTATTGCTGAAGAGTTGGAGGATTGGAGATCGAAAATGAAATAGAGGGACAGTTCAGAGAAATTCAAATACTTGAGAGGCTTGGTGAAGAGAACTGAGTATACGGCATAAGGCTGTTTCTTGATGATATGTACTGTACATTGCAATCATTGCATATTATTAAGCCCAGAATACATACATACAGATACAGAAGGTGATGATCGAGGTGGCTGGAGAAACATATTTTTCATCTGAAACTGTTGATGTTGTTGTTCCTCAGGGTAGTCTTCTGGGACCGTTATTGTTCGTAATATATATTAATGGTCTTTTCACCCATTTGACGAACAATAATAAAATAGTCATATATGTTGATGATACAAATGTCTTTTTTTCTTGTAATGATCTCGATGGTCTGGTTAGTGGAGCGAATGATACTTACGGGGAAATTCGTATGTGGTGTAAACCTCAACATCCGTCTCTGAACGCTGAAAAGACTGAAGCTTGGGAACTTGTGCTAGATGGATCATTGGTTAACTTAATTGACCATACCAAGTTCCTCGGAGTGGTTGTTGACTACAAACTGAATTGGAGGCTTCATGTAAATAACTTGGGTCTAAGCTGAACTCAGTTTTGTACACTATCAGAGTACTGTCGTATCAGATTGATTCGAGTATTCTCAAGATTGTTTATTTTGAGTCACGTTTGCGATATGGAATTGCCATCTGAGGAACTCTAGTAGCGATAGCGAGGTTGATAGTAGCGATAGCAAGATTGAAAGGGTTTTTGTGATCCAGAAGACAGCTATGAGGCCTATATTAGGGACGGACTATCGAGAGTCCTGTAGAGATATTTTCAGACGTTTCAGGGGTATATGTTTTTAAACGCTTGTGTTTCATTCGTCAGAATCCCGATCATTTTGAGAGGGTTCTTAATAAAAATAATAATACAAGACGTGTCCTTCCTTACCATCTCCCGATCCATTCACATACCTTGTCTGAAAAAAATGTCCAATATATGTCCTTGAAGCAGGGTTAGCATAGAATTTCCCCACCTTATAAAAACCAGTGGGTTTTTTCGGTTTTTTTTTTCAAATTAAAAAAACTAACTTTTATTGGGTTTTTTCAAAAATAGCAAATTTTCGGTTGAACAAACGTCATATACAAAAATAAATTAATTTATTTGTGGATCTTGTTCAAGATCGTTATACCATTATTTATTTGAAAATTTTGAATAAATATAATTTCAATAATGAGTATTATCTCTCTCAATATAAATAGTAATTGATAATGAAAATGCGGTATTTTGAAATTAACAAAACAACTGTCTATTAAGAAACCAGAGGGAAATTATCTGAAACTTGAACTAACCTCACCTTCCAGGAGAAAACTTTACCTTTTTTTTAGCTAGAGGGATTGACGACTTCTCGTTTTCATTTTTGTAATCTGGGACCCAAAAAAGCAAGTGAAATTTTTTCACAGCGTCGACACAGTTCTTTTAGTTATGCATAATTTCCGAAACTGTATATCAAATCTAATGAAAAAACTGAAAATCCCCCAAAAAACCGATAAACCCATGAAAACCAAAAAACCCAAAAAAAAACCACCGGGTTGGGCTTTTAAAAAAAAAAACCGGGTTTTTTACAACCCTGCCTTGAAGCTTGTCAATGTACTTCCAAAGTATATAAGCTCGATAACAATGTTTGGAAGGTTCAAGTCTGAGCTTCTCAAGCTGATAATTGAAGTGGAAGCTTACACAGTTACTGATTTCCTGAATTTAGATTTTTCAGATTTGATTATTCTATGAATTTTATTTTGTTTTTAACGAGTCTCGCTTTCAAGTTGTATTACTTGATTTTGAAGAATCAAGGTATATTATTATTATTGCCTTTATCATAGCAAAGCAATACTAGAAGTAGTTTTATAAATAATAAGTTAGTGCAAATTATCAAATATTTACTCATTTCTGCATGGAAAAATTAAAATACCTATCTATATTTTTTTTTAGTTTTTTTTTGACATATATTTTTTTCAGCCACAAGTTATAGAATTGCATATTCCTATATCAGAAAATTTACAAAAAATTCAAACATATATATTAGAATTAATGAATCTCACTGTTAAAGAATTGAAAAGAATTAATAAGTCTGTGGAACTAGAGGTAAGATGAAAAACCAAGACTTTTTAATCAGTACTGGGAAATCTGTATTACATCTAATATTTCAAGGAAATCACAACCGAGAATTGTTTGACTAAAAAGTTTCATAAAATACTGCAAGCACAACTGGATCTTATTTGGAATCAGCTAAGCTCAAGAAGTCGTCAACTAATATCAGATTTAAAAACTTTACGTCATTTGATAATGTAAGTGTATTTTAAGAGGAGGTAGTATTTAGTATTTGAAATTTGGAGGAATGTTGAAACATTGTTAAATATTTTATTTGCAGCTCGATGTTGTATTCTGATACAATTTCATTTTATTCTCTCTTATTGGAATATCGTAAGGCAGAATATGCACGTAATAATAATTGGGTTTTACTCAAGCCAGCTGAGTTACTATTTTCTCATGTTAGTTCATTAATATACACTGGAGATAGAGGTAATTGATATCTTGGCATGAAAGATTAATATATTGTATTGTTTTTTTTTTTCAGAATTTAATCCTGAACTGTGCCCCAAATGGCAAACACTTTTTGAAGTATTGAAGGTTGAAATACCACAAGATATACTAAAGTCAAATCGTACTGATAACAGTATTCTTATACTATGTTCTGACAGGAAAACCTGCTACCAATTGAATGAGGTTGGGATAATACAATGTGAAATTTTTATATGAATTTTTTTAAATTTAAGTTGTTGAGAAATGGACCTCATCATTACTTGCTGTTCATGGCTCTCAAAAACGGAATCAGCTTCAAATCTGTGTCTGATAAATTTAAAAACTGTGGTGGTTTGGATGTTGCTTCAAAGGATGAAACAACTCAAAAGTCATCTAAAAGAAAAAAATTAAAGAGTGATGAGAATAAGGAAGAAAAGAGTGACCAAATCAAAGATTTGAAAGAGGCTGAAAATTTAGAAGAAATAAGTGAATACAAAGAGTCTTATGTATTAACTATGTCACAATCTATGATTACTGAAGAAAGTATAAGAAATATTAGAGATGACGATTCTTTTGTTTTTGAACCTTTCTCACAGGTATTAAATTGTTGAAACTTGAAAAAAATGCTTTAAACTTCTTCTTCACAGCTTGAAAATATAAATATAACTCAGTTGGCCCAAGCAGCACCTACAATAATAATTCAAACATTCAAAGGTGCAGAAAACTACATAAACTTGGAAAGAACATTAGATGTAATAAAACCGAATTATATCATAATGTATCACAGCAATATAACAGCAATCAGAGAGATTGAGGTATAAATGACTAATATTATTCTGAGCAGAAAAAACATTATTTATAAATTTTTTATTTTTATCATTTAAAATAGTTGATTTCCAGATGTATGAAGCTCACAGAGAAAAAGATAAGAAACTTCTAATATATTTTCTGATACATGCAGGCACTGTTGAGGAACAAAGCTATTTGACTTCTATGAGAAGGGAAAAAGAAGCGTTTGAATTTCTAATAGAAACAAAATCTGTTAGTTTGATTGACAATAGAAATGAACAATGCTTACATTAGTTTATCGATTTTTAGAAAATGGTTGTTCCAGAAGATCAAGATGGAAAATCGGAAAGTTGCATAAATTTACAAAATGTTAGTAGTCAAATTGTGGAGAAAAGTACAAGAAGAGGTGGTAAAGAAGAAGAATTGAAAACACAGCACATAATCGTTGATATGCGGGAATTCAGGAGCGAACTACCTGTTTTGATCCATAAAAGGGGAATTCATCTAGATCCTTATGTTATAACAGTAGGTCAAACTTGAAATAACCACTCCATTTTCTTGGGATAAACGTTAAAACATTGTTTAGGTATTATTTGTGTTGTGTTCTCTTCTATTTCTGAGTTTTGCATATTTTGTGACTTTTTCAACAAAAAGGGCAAAGGAGTTCCAGCTTTATTTGTTGGTACAGAACTGGTCAGTTCTTGGCCTTAAATAATAGCTCTTTTCCGCAATCATGCATTCAATCAGCGTAATATCATTTCATTTCATTGAGTGACTGAGTCCATTCTCAAATCCAGAAGACAAGTACAAAACAAATCTCTGAATATAAGAAGATCATTTTAACAACAACAGTGAAAATCTATCCCATTCATTTATCCTAAGAAATACATTTCTCCTGCAGAATGAATTTTGTATCTAAGTACCTGAGAAAACTAAGTTATTTCGATTCTTCCCAATTAACTTTGTGTATTTTTAGGTTGGTGATTATATTTTAACACCAGATATCTGCATTGAGAGGAAGAGCATTTCTGATCTGATAGGGTCCTTAAAATCAGGAAGGCTATACCAACAGTGTACTCAGATGTCGAGATATTATAGCAAGCCCATGCTGCTTATTGAATTTGATCAAAATAAATCCTTTTCCTGGCAGGTAAAAGGACATCTATTTATAAGTGATCAAATTTTGAATTAATGTTTTAGAATTACTCATCAAACCTCGAGGGTTATAGTTTCGATCAAGTACAACAGAAACTTCTATTATTAACAATTCATTTTCCCAAACTTCGATTGATCTGGAGTCCAAATCCTTATGCTAGTGCTCAGCTATTCGAAGAGCTCAAGGTTTGTGGTAAATTCCTTTTGCATGAAATTATTGGACAACATAAAATTAGTACAGCTGAAATTTTTCAATAAGATTATTGATGAAAAGCAAATTCTAATGCAAGAAAAATTATTTTAATTGCAGCAAAATAAAGAACAGCCCAATATAGAATATGCTACTAGTATTGGAGACGAACAAGATATCAATATAATTGAAACAAAATATAATTCTGGCATATATGACTTTGTTAGGAAATTGCCAGGTATCAATTCGAAAAATATTGACACTTTTTTGAGGCGTGTGAAGAATATGAGGAGTGCATTGAAACTAACAGAGGTAAAAAATATGGAGTATGTGTCTTTAAATTATGGGTTTAGAATTTTCCAATTGTAGGAAGAATTGAAAGATGTACTAGGTAATGCCAATGATGCTAAAGCATTCTACACATGCTTACATACAGAACACATAGATGATGATGGTGAGGAAAAAAAAGGAAAGGGAAAGTTTAAAAAAGTATTTAAGTCAAAATGAATGTTTCTAACATGTATTTAATTTTTCACTGTTTTCAATAAATTATCAACAGCTTTACCATTTTTTCTTGCTATGCAAAAAAGCTTCACAAAGATTTCATACAAGATATCTTGTTTGGATAAATAGATTAATGTAATTATCATTTAATCATCATAAAAGCGACATTCAAAACTTTGAGCAGGTATCTTCATAGTATTAATTTAAACGCATATAGTTCATAAAAAATTCATACTATCAATCAGGATTTTTTTATAATAAAATATCAAGGAAATGCAAGGAACAAAATCCGTTGTAAAATCAACATTTTTCTGACTTTAGCTGTTTCTATTTACCTGAGAAAATAACAGTATAAATTATTTCTTTTTATCCAACTTATTGGACTTTAAAAACATCAGAGCTTATGACTTAAGAAATCCAGTTGTATTTTGTGTGTACTTGAGGAACAGAACTATTTTAATTGAACAGTACCATGCATGGTGAAGTAACACAACAGCCAGGAAATTTCTTTCCCAACTAGAAGATTTGAAGCAGAGACCTATAATTTGCAAATTGAATGCACATATCTATAGTTGAGTGAAAACAATATTTCAGTTGGAGTACATTAAACCTAAGAACTTTCATTAGATGAGTGGTAAAATATCCAGTAATACCATTTAATAAATTCTTTTTTCTACACCCGTATTACAATAACTTTCAGAATAAAATCAGTATTTCCAATAAATTCCTCATTATTTATCGGGTGCAGTATAAAATGTATGCAACTATCATGAAGTATTGGATATTACATGATCATTGCATAATATACAATTACCTTCATTTAATATAACTGATAGTATTCACAAAATGAAAAAATAAAATTTTTCCTAATCAGATCTTTATAACTAAGGAGCATGTTCTACAGTTGATTATGGAATGAAATTGTATGGGTTGGTATACCCTGTAAATATGACTTACATAATATGGACATATTTCAATCCTCAAAGAAATTTTAAGATTGCTTGAAAAAATAATTATCTGAAAATATCAAGTCCTCACACAAAACTTTACAATACCTTTGCTTTCAATGAATCCACAATATAAGTCATGAAAAATACAAATACGTGCAGAATTCTTTTGACTTTCACAGTGTCATTTATATTCACAATGTAATAAATATGAATCGCTCAAAGGAAATGTTGACTGAAAACACCTAAACATGCTCGAAGAGCACTTTCACAATATTTGGAATATTCAAGGGTGAAGCAATAGTAGATATCGATTGGAGAAACAGCAGTTTGGGAACTGTTGTGGGTTGGTCACTGTTAACAAAGCTAATAAAAATGTATAATTTTAATCACATTATAATCACTAATTTGAATCATAAAGTTAACCATAATCTTGAGCAGTAAGATTTAGTGAACTAAAGATCATTTAACAAAAACAAACTAACATTAAATAAATGTCGATGGAAAAGTACCAATTTGAGAGTTTCCAAGTAAACACTATATTCTATCATAAAATGGCAAGCTTGAGCTTCATGAAGAATTTTTCTCTAATTATCTTTGGCATAATTTATCAAAGCCTATCACTGCAAAACACTGAGAAAAATTTAATACTGCGATTTACAATTATGCCACCTCGCTTTGCAATAGAGATATAATAATAATATGTATTTAATCACCAGTTTCTCAGTATGAAGTTGACTGGAAAGTTATTTCATGTAATATAATACTGCTAATCTCATATAATGTCCTGGTTTAATATTGAGGTCAAATTGCGAGATTCTTTCATATTGAGCTGCTTGTATGATTTTTGTTGAGTTATTGTAACTTGAGAATTTTCATTAGATTGAAACTGAGCAATACTGATAAACATCAATGAAGAAATCAGACTGATATGTAAACTTAAGGCAATCATATATCAGTATATTATTTTAATGATAGAAGATTACGATCCTTGTAAATTTTCTGAATTCTATTATAAATTTCTAAACTTATTTCTAATGTTTCTGGTAGTATTTCCTCAGCTCTCTTTATGTTCTCCTCACTGCCACAAACCTGTAACATTCAACAACTGCAGTTTTTTTAAAGTTATGTTTTCATATCAAAATATGAATATTAATTTTTGTTTCTATGAATTCCCTTCAATATTCTGAAATTTATTCTAGCTGAATGTCGTGATTTTCACAGAAGAGTTTATAACAACACTACACACATATTGTCATATCTAAGGTATAATCAGTTCGATGCAGATAAACAAATTTCCTGAAAACAATAACTTCAAATATCAGGTTAACATGCTTTAACTTCGATGGAGTATTCTATTTGAGCTGAAATGACCACGGAGTAAGTTTATTATCGAACTGAAAACATTCCTTGTTTTAAAAAACACTTTCCATTGATAATCATGCACCATATATATAATCAAATGATGTATTTTTTATGTTATGTATGTACGTACTTATTCATTCGATTTTGGAGTTTCGTCAATTGACTATCACAGATCAACAAAATTTTTGTAACACAAATTTTCCTGCAAATTTGACAAATGGTATTGTAAAAAAATCTAAATAAATTTTAGCATTCAAAACCTCTGGCAACTCAAGGCTCCTATGACTCTTCAGTTCAGAATTCCAGTCCACAAATTCACATTAAAATGATATTGAGATCTATTTTCTCTCATCCAATCTGGATTTTTTACATGCCACTCGAATAAATCATGTAGGTTCATGTCACCACCTTTTTCAAATGTTGATTCATCCGAAAGTTCGAAGAAATTGTTCAAAACTGTGTTTCTTCAAGAAAAACTGTTTTTTTGACTGATCCAACAAATAATGTAGTAAGTAGCATTTTAGAAACCTTATTAAATGTGCTAACATTTGAAGTAACTTGCCAAACTGATGTAGTACAATTTTTTTTCAGTTGGTCGAAATATTAACTTTGAACATCTGGTTCGGAAAAAGTGACATTATTCTTCAAGCTGAAACAATTGGCTTTGAATTGAAGATTGCAGGTTTAAGAAGCACTATTCGGGATAACATAGGCAAATAAAATTTGAAAAAAGAAAAAAATTGTGGCATCTGGAGTTCGAGATTCATCACAGGTTATGTATTTTCTCTAATTATAGAAAATGCAATATAATTTGAAAAATGCACGACAGATTTATTTGAATACAAGCTCATACCCGCGACTCCGTTTGCGTTATATTTCAATTTAAAACGGTACTGATAGGTCCGCAAATCCACATTCATAACCTCTTATCGAAGGAGAGACAGGCACATGACAAAACAATGTCGTTCTTACTCAAATTCACACTCGTTCAACCTGCTGTAACTTTCAAATTATCTATTAGAAAGCTATACTGTAAAAATCATTTTTCATCAGGAATAAATGCCACAGATAACAGTCACATTAATTTTTATATTGATTCATTCCATGCCAGTCAAAAGCCCTCTTCAAATTGACCATTATTTTGGATTGAATTGAAAATGTTAAAAATGGCTATCGTGTGTTGTCTTCAGCAGTTAGACATATGCCGTCGCGGACTTTTTTATAGAACTTTTCGAGCACTACAAAATTGTCTTTGACCATGTTTCTCTATCGCCCTTAATAGCCGGAAAGTGCCGGGATTTTTCATAAAAAGTCGATATTTTTTCTTATTTCTTCGTAATATAGGGAAGCAACCTACATGCAAACCTCCCAGAAAAAATTCTCTACAATATAGTGAAAGTTTCATCAAAATCGGTCATCTGGTTCCTGAGTCCATAGAGGACAAACAAACACACGGACATTCACATTTATAATATTAGTATGGAAGTATGGATTTTTCTGATGACCATTATGAACCATTATGACTCAGCCTGTTACCCGATTCTGCCTTGACGTCAACTTCTGGGACACTTTTATATATAATTATGTATTTTTTTCTAACATGAAACTTGATCCAGAACTTTCAGGAACTTTATAAAATCAAACTACTCACATTAGAAAGCAATTGATGCTTGGTAGGTAGAGTGTACATCGCAATTTTAGCGCCTGTTCTTATAAGAAACGTATGGTGGTGACCAAGAGTTTCTTCATAAGCTTTTATACAGGGTCCAGACGTACTTTCCTCTTCCTTTATTTCGTTTATGCTTTTCAAAAAAGCTTGAATGAATTCTAAACTTCTATGAAGACGAAGCAGAGTTCTTGATCCAGAAACATAATCATTTTTCTCTAAAAGATTATGCTCTCTTTCATATTCAACCATATTCAATACAGTTGAGAAATGATGAGCTTCGTCAGGCTTACTTAAAAAGTCTCTGAGTATACTCATTTTTCCAGCGAGTTCCGACTTCACAAAACCGAATATAGTACCCAGTAGACAGAAGAATCTGAAATTTCATAGATGACCAATGAGTTTATTCGTGCAATATAGTATGCATATATAAATTTATTCACATACATACTTATTTAATTCATCGAAGCTTTTAAGATAGAATTCTAGATTGACATCGTCATCTTCTACTCTTGCTAATCTGAAATTATCACGGACAATTTCCAAATCGAAATAAGAAATATTGTTTTCCATAATGAAAATGGTTTTTGTTGCCACTTGAACGTTGCACTGAAATTTTTCGGGAGGTTAATGGAAAGTGGAAATGAAAAATGACAGACATACTTCAACGAACTGTCATTATCAGTTGATTGTACAAACGAAAAAGAGAAATTCAAATTCAATTGCTTATGTTAATCAAATCTATGATGATTAGAGGCTCTATAATCTTTTGTGTGAAATCTATTTTATCTCCAACTTCTTTCTTTATATAAATTTTTTTTACCCTGTCTTTTGATGAAACAGAGCAAATAAAGGGCAAAAAATTTAGGAAGATTAGCTGTATTTAGTGGTTCCTCTATCGATACCCATCTGTTCTTGATTTTTTATCAAATACAAATTTATTTTTTTTTATTCTTGTGGTGATGCGAAACTCTTGAATTTTGTACAAGTTCTCCAATCTTTAATTTCTTCGGTATTTTCCGAATTAAAACATTTAAATTCTAAAATTTTCCAGCGGATTTAAGAAATTCAGACCTTTTTACATTTTTTTTTCTAAAAAACAAACCGTGATTAAATCCGAATTCCAATTGCCTTGATATCACTGACTGAATCTGAGGAAATAGCAAGTGGAGTTTAATGTTTGCAGGGCACTTGGTGTTTCTTTGATAACTGGAGCAAGCATTTCGAAACAAATATAAACAAATAAAATTATTGAACAACCAACACTTATAAAAAGTAAAATGAATAGGTACATAAGTTGATAATAATTTTCTCATTGGATGGTTAAAAATTAGGAAAAATATATAAATACTTGATAGTATATTGAACACGTTATGTTTTCAATCACAGATCATTTTGTCCACTTCGTACAAAAATACTTTCTGAGAACATTCATAACTACATACATTTATCTATACTGAAAAATAAAATCATTTTCATTAATAAAATATCCATTAAAATTATATGATATCTTCAAGTTTATTACAGTTCTGATATATCAAAGAGGAAAATGTGTTTATAAAAATATAGGAATTCAATAAAATTGTTCTGCTTTGAACAAAAATGCAATAATCTCCATCTTTGCATTAAATAGTTGTAGATGTAACCATACTGACTCCATGGACAAAGATTGTAGGTGGCAAATTATTTGAGATCATTTCTAACTTTCTGAAAAAAGATTCCGCAGCATCCTCTATAGAAGGTGGAGTTGGAAGATAAATGAAGGTAACTGCAGTGTCTTCACTTTTCTGAATAATCAAATTATTGATTCTGCAAAAATTCGAGTAAATAATGAGTTATATGATCAGAGTATTTTATCGGCTCACCCTCTGAAGTAATCCTCAGAATTCTCATAGTGAGCTTCAATTACATTCTTCCAAGAACTAACATGACATATTTCTGCTTGAATTCTTAATTGTTTCAGCAGGGAAGATAATCTCTCAGTGTAACTTTGCAGAGAAGAATTTATACTGAATGAAGCTTGCCTCGCTTCGTCACAAACACAAATCCTCATCTTCAGTTTACTCCAAACATTGACCATATTAACAATACATGCTAACTGCATCATGAACAGTGATGTTATGTCAAAGGCATCATTTTCTGCTGGATTGAGGAAATTGACGGGCCAAACATCAATGAATTGTAGTCCACCTCTGAAAGAGATTATTGTAATTTTTTTTTATTCATATACTTCAAGAACTTACTTGTTCAAGTCTTTTTTCAGTTTTTGGAAATTTCTACAGATGCATAAGTTTTTTTTCAATTTCAAGACATCACTCATGATCTGGATGTATTCAACAGGTTGTAGGGAGGATTCCTGATCCAATGGGAAAACATCACTGCTGAATTCCAAATTTCTATATGAGGACTCATCACTGAAATTAAATTGATAACTGTATATGTATTCTTGAACAACTTCATTGATATAAACAAACAAATTAAATTAGTATGTTTTATATTGCCAAGTGCAATCACTGCTCAGGGCCGTCTTTATCCTCTTGGAGGCCCTGGGCACATTACTATAATGGGGCCCCTACCCACATTACCACATACAAAATACAATTCCCTACAGCCGAGTAGGTTTATTCACGACACATAGACATGGTATGCTAATGCCGTGATGTAATGTAATTATCAACTCGAGGGAATTTTGACGATTTACGGAATTTCGGTACTTGAAAGGGAGAAGGGATTTTTTTGCCTGAAATCCCCTGAAATTTCTTGTAGTGACGTGACGCAAAATTCGGCCTCCCCCCATCGGGGGCCCCCTCTATAGAACTATTATTCATGATAAGTTTTCCCTGAAATTTTTCAAAGGGAAATAATGAAAAAAATGTTATAAAAATGATTTATATATTGAATAACAAAAAATTTCTAAACAAAATAATGTAAATTCTAATATAAAAGTAACTAAGAATTACACCATTTCCAATTGTAATTCAGAAATCGTCAATTGACATTCAGACATCACTTTTATTTCAGATTAGTCAATTGTATTACAGATTAGTCAATTGTATTTAACAAAAAATCAAATGTTATTCATGAATTACAGAAAATATCAAATGAAATTCAACTGAGTGATCCGAAATACATTTGATGTTTTCTGAAATTCAATAATTGACGCTTTCTGAAATTGAAGTCACTAATCTGAAATACACTGAATGGTTTCTGAATTACACTTGGAAATGGTGTAGAAACACATCAATGAGGTGAGAATTTGAAAAAAATTTTGAAACGAAATTGCATTCACATTTTTTAAATTTTTTTCTGCAAACATATCCATCAACTTGTTGATAACCAAGCTTCTGGCCACTTCTTGTCCAAAGCTGAGTAAGCTCAAAAATCTGATAGACGAGTTTGCGACACGTTTAAGGAGAGTCCCGAAAAGCTTGACGGTATATTAAAAAAAACAGGGTAGCACATAGAGTAATTGAGTGATAATTCAAATTTCGAATTGAATTACTGGAAAACTCATATGTTCTTTTTATAATTTAGGAGTATTTCTCTATTTTTCAGGAATGATAATTGTACCTTCTTTGTATGAGTTTTGTTCATTATATCATGGAAAAAAGCACGCGAACCGGCAAATTTAATAGAACCTCCTTGCACCGCGAGTTCTGCGGGGCCCTCTGATACGCCACTGATTTCTTGTCTTGTAGCGCTGTCTGAAATTATGTAGTTAAATGGGGATTTCCTTGGAAGCTTCCCAATGAATACAAGAATGTGATCAACAACCCGATTCGAACAGATGTTTTATGGCTAACCACTGCAACAAATATCACAAGCTAATAATTGCTCTTATCTAGTGTATGCCAATATGAGCAAGGGTCATAAAAATTGCAACCTTCGAGAACTTGTTGACTGGGAATTCCAATCCATTTTTACCTGAAGGTAATTTTAGTATGCAAAAGGGAATTTTGAAAGAAAGAAAACCGTTTAGGTCTGTTCGAAAAAATCAGTTCTATAATAATATAGGGAAATTTTCTATGAAATGGGGAATTTCCAAACGTCATTGAGAAAATCTTTGATCCTTTCGGTTCGGAACAATTGATCTATCTGAGCGGGGCCCCTCGATTGCGGGGCCCTGGGCACTTGTCCAAAGTGCCCTAGGCGAAAGAGGGGCCTGTCACTGCTTCGTCCAATTCTTCTCTAATTGCATCAGGTCAATAATAAATTGGAGTGACAAAGGAACAATCGAGTCTCCACCAGGAAAGGAATTTTCTGGTATGGAGAACTCTCCCAACCGTTTACTGTTGGGTAAACAATTAACAGTGCTGTCCTAACGAGGCGTTGGGTTGGGACACAGTACAAATCCTACACGAAACACACCCATCCTTCTAATTCGCATAAGCTTTAAGTAGCTTCACAGAAATTTAGCAGGCATGGAAAATACAAATACAAAAAATAATCAGTATTATTTGAATATATTTGAGGAAGAAATTCTTCTGTAATACACATTATACAGGTTCAATGAAATTGACTGCGGTAGGCATCTTCAGAGGATTCTTGGTCTAAGGTTGTACCTCAAACGCTGAATTTCTGAAACCGACGTGTTATCCACACCCCAGGATACCTTTTGACTGCGGCAAAGTCTATATTGGTACAACAAATCGTAGTATCAATACGAGAATTAAAGAGCACGAACGATGCTGTTGACTGAATCAGATAAAAAAATCTCAAAGGCAGAGATTATATCGAATATCAAAAGTTACTATCCCAGGCTGAACATGGAAGACCTTGAAATTTATAAACACAAAAACAACATGAACAGATAAGAAGAAACCTATTTGTTAAATAGCGCCTGGTTGGCGTTGCCGATTCAGAAAAAAACAAAGATCAAGCCGATACGATGCGGGAGCGATAGGCCAATTAACATCGCGCGTAAAATTACCGGGGTGCAGATAACACTTCCTGTTCAGACATGTCAATAAGCCCGGTTCAATATAGAGAAGGAGATATACTCCGTTAAGGTGGCTTTTGCAATGTTAAACAATATAATAAATAATATAATAATAATTAATTAATCAATTGACGTAGTATAAACAGCCGGAATTGGGCAGACTTTCTGAAAAATTAAATTTCATTGTTCACAAACCTAATGTCAGAATAAATCACAGAATCCTTACACTTTTCTGCAGTTGTAGTGATTCAATGGATGATTTTGGATGAAAAATTACCTGCGTAAAAAATCTTCTTTACATTCATCTCCTAAAAAACCTAATATTACTGTATTGGGCTTCATAGCTCCCATTCCAGATATTCGCATCAGATGTTTGGATCCTTCCCTAATTGTATTTGCAACTGTCAACTCCACAAATGCTTTCACTTTTAAATGATCTGTCAGATTCAACCAATGGGAGTTATGTTCTAATGTTGGATCAGGTCCTGCAGCATTAGGATCACCTTTGATCACGTGTCCCAAAACATAGAGTCCGCCTTTTTTCAGAACATTAACAAAATCAATGAGAGGACACGAAGTTCTTGGATTGTTTACCAAAAGGAGTATTTGAGGTCTCCAAAATTTCACATGATCTTTTCTTGAATCAAGCAATAAAAGATATTTTCTAACCTGAAATTCTATGAATTAATGGAAGGTTCTGGGTTCTGATTTATTAATTAATCACTTTTCTCAACATACTCAACAAACTTTTCCAATATTAATTAATGTCAAAAATGAGGATTGTAATGAACAAACCTTATATTAAATGACTAATGGTAATTATATTAAATTTCTCAAAGTTTATAGATGAAATTTCGATTACTGCATGAAACTTGCAATTTTACTGAAATGAGCTGCTCCAAGAAAGTTAGTGTTAGATAAATTAACAGTATATATCATATTATTTGCAAACTGGACAAAAACCGCTGCAGAGGTCATTCAACGGTTACCAGAATGCCTACTACAATGACCATTATCATATAAAAACAAATAATCACCAAAACATGAGACCATTTAGGGCAAACCAACTTCTTACTGAATATGCTTAAAAAATATCAATTTGACATACAAGTATGTTATGAAAAATCATTAATATTAGCTATATCATCTACTTTCTCGAAACAGTTTATATGACATTATCTTTGTGAATGGTAATAAATACCTGGTGGAATATAAGAGCTTGTGATATACTTCCCCATTGGGCTTCCTTCGAGGGTGAAAACAGATGTAATAAAATTACTAGAAGTGTACATAATGAGATGCTTGAAGCAGCATAAATTGGACTGATAACAAACATCATGATAATGGTTCCTATGAGACCAATAAAAGCAGTATGCCATGTAAAATAAATGAACGAAGGTCTGAAGTTTGGAGCACTTGCCAGTTCCAAACCAAGACAAGCCAAATTTGTAGCTAAGTAGCTGAGTAAAAACAGCACTGAGTTCAATTGAGCAATCAAATTCAAGGATCCTATCAGAAGGACTTGTTGTACCAAGAGTGAGGAAACAAGGACTGCCGCTATTGGGTTACCTCTCCATGTACCCTTGGGTATAAATGACAGTAAGGGTCCTACAAAGAAAGACATTTGTGAGCAATTGCTGATATACCTTTTTAAAAAAATATATCTGTTTATTGAACATACAATTTTTTAGTTTTGTATTATCTGAATGATGACTCAAAAATTTCAAAAAAGTATTCAAACTCACCATAAACATCATCTTTACTCAAAGCTTCTAGGACTCTAGAACCACCAATGACATTGCTCAAGCTAGCAGACCAAGTAGCAGTGAAAAGACCAATGGCAACAGTACTTGGAATGACACTCACACCAGCCATAAACAGGTAGTTGTTTTGCATAAGAGAAGTGCTGCAAGTTGCAGCTGTCAATACAGAAACCACTAAATATATGATAAAGGTAAATGCAACACCAGATAATGTACCAGATGGTATGGATTTGCTTGGTGACTTCAATTCACCTGAAAATAATGAAGAGTATATTGATCCACAAGATGAAGAGGGGCATAATTACCGCTCATGTTGGCACCAGCCATAATTCCCGTAACACCTGAGAATAGGACGCCAAAAACAGTAGCAAAAGTTACAAAATCACCATGAGCAGTATAATCTTTTCCATACTGTGGATACAGATTATCCAATAGGGTTTGTATATTTAATCCTGTATAATTGGCTTGATGTGTGATGTTATGAACCAATTCATTTGATTCTGGAATATCAACCTACAGAAATTGAAGGATAAATTAGATTTTTCGTTGGTACTTTGATTTAAAATAGTGTACCACATTGAATGCTTATCTAATTTTGCTAGAAATGTAATTTCTAAATTTTTCAACAGAATTACTATTAAAATTAATTATACGAGGGTGGTTCATGTATGATGGAGACAAATGCTGAAGTAGGCGAGCACGTATGTCTTGAAGGTCGTAGCTCGCGTGCTAGCGACCATGAGTGAACGTCAATTGCCGACCGCCATTACGCAACGTATTCTAATTCGTTTTTTAGTATTGGAAGGCGTTAAAAACACGTACATTTTTCATATGGCTGCAGAGTTGCCCAAGGAATTCTTCGGAAGGATGGACAAAATGCGTATCTAGAGGAGGGATTTACCCAGATCTGTGAATTTTTGTAAATTTTTTCGATAGTAAATAAATGTGTCAGAGCATTTCTCTTGCTCACATTTGAACCACCCTCGTACTAATTACCATCATAAATCCTTGGTATAAAAAACTGAAAACAGTGATGCCCAAGCAGCCACAAACTATTGCTAGTACAAAGACGGTAGTTTTAGCAAACATGCCAGCTCCAATGAGGCATACTAACAAATTCAAAGCATTCAAACCAGAGCAATATAGGAATTTCCACCATACTCCATCTGGAATAACATCTTTTACAAGGTACCCTGAAAGTTAAAAAAGTGATCATCTGGAATTTTCACTTACATTTCAAACTCACCTGAAGGTCCAAAATTTTCAACTAAACCTTCTATACAACCTGATATACATAGAGCACTACTAACAATATTTGCAAAGAAAAATAAAGTTCCTATTGATCCTCCAAACTCTGGTCCTAGAGTCCTACTAATCATAACTATACTTAGTTAAGGGTGTTTTTCTAATGTGTGTTACACACTGTCAATTATTTACTCAAAACAAGTACTGTAAAGTCTATAATACTGAATATCCCATAATCTAGCATCCTTCACTCACGCCTCTCTCATTGCTTCTACACATGTTGTTTTCTTAACAGCAAAAAATAAAAACACATTCTGAAGTGAAAATTGCTTCTCCAAAAAGTGCAGGTAAAAATGTAGAGCCCACGGAAGCAGTTTTAGGCCAATAATATTTTGGACTAGGAGAATAATTGAACCTTTGGGGTAAAAGCCCTTAAGCTAAAATTGATTTTGATTTTATAGGTGGGTCCGAAAGTGAGAAATATGATACCACTCCATTTTTTCAAATTGTATATCGTATTCACTTCAGATATCAGTTTTACAGATGACTTTACAGGTGTTCTGAAAGACACTGCGATTTTTACAAAATGAACTTAAAAAAGTCAATGAGTAATTTTTTTCAAATGGCTTTTTTGTTTGTTTGAAAATTCAGGCATTACGAAAAGTATCATGGAACATCTCAAAGTAGTTCGAATTCACATTATATGTTTTTCACACAGTCAAACTAATTAATTTATTGTAAAAATAATCGTGGTTTCTATCTGAGATAATTTTTATCTTCAAATATTCCGCATAGAAGAAAGTTCTGTGGCATTGAGAGAGCTTGATGACCTGCTAGCAAGATGGATTGGCACAGGTTGGACCATTGGACTGGCCTGCAACATCTGCCGACCTCATAAAACTTGATTTTTTTCTTGATTCATAGTATTACTCAAATCGGTTATTACAATTGTTATTATTCCAATTTTAGTTTCAAACATAAAAAATCTTGAAAAAAAACCTGATTGCAACACCTCCTACCAGATCCAATTGTTTTTCCAAACTTTCCGTATATACAATATTAGGAAGAACGGACAGAATGGCCACAAGGTAAATTTTCCATATCACCATAAGGATTATATGGTTGATTCACGTATTGGTATTGAGGAAAAGAAGAACGTAGATATGTCTAAATAGCTATCAGAGAGCAGGAATTTGTTCAACTCGCTTGATAATTTGTCTTTTAAATGATCAAATTACACAATATCTTTATAAATTGTAGCCTATGTGCTCTTCTGATAGAAGAACTATATTGATGTGAAGTTTCATATGAATCCTCTCGGTAGTTTTTACATGAAAGAGTAACAAACATCCATACTCACAAACTTTCACATTTATAATATTAGTAGGATAGTAGGATGATATGAGCAATGGAGTCAATTGAGTAATTTCTTAATCCTTTGACACTGTATGTGTGGAACATGAACTGCTACAACATATTTGTATCAAAAATGAATAGATACCAATGCAGTATCCAACAGAATTTTTTTCAGAGAAGGTCAACCAACTTATTGGTATATTTTAAAGGTCTTTTTTGAAAAATCGCAGTATTTTTTAGACCACCAGCAATGTGAAACTGTAGAAGTCTAGGACCTATGTCAAAAAGTGAATGATAACTCATGACTAGAGGGTTATGTGAAATCAGAATTGCAAATACAGTAGAATCCGTTTATTAAGACGCCGGCTATACTGACCAATCGCTTATCATGACGCAAATGCAGTGTTAACTTTGGTGACATGATTTCAGATATAACAACATGATTTTTCGAAAAATTTTCGGGTTATAGTGACCGCTCGATCGTTTTCTCAAGCCACCCTACCCCTATTAATGCGATGAGGTTTGATACGTTACGAGACATACGCGTGCCTATATGCTTTTTAGTATAATCCAGATCCTTGAAGAGATTATTGATATTTTGTGGACAAAATGACATCCATTGAAGCCTTGTCTAAGTTGTACAATGGTGTAAGAAGCTATTATTTCAAGTAGAAGAAAAAACAAACGCAAACTAAAATTTCAGATTATTTTTCTAAAAAATGAAAAACTTCTTTATATTTAGTTTTTTTTTGGAAGAGAAGCTATTTTTCATTTTTTCAATCAAGCAAAATCTGAATTTGTCTTTCTTTTCTCAAACTGAATCCAAGAAAAATACCATCAATTTTGCTGAAATTCTGCTTTATGTGACTTCCGGTTATTATGCTGTATTTTTCATTTACTCTTGATGTCATTATAAGCGGATTCTACTGTAGATTCAGAGTTACCATTTTTGGACCAGCTTATAAAGTAAAAAGTTAGATAGTAGATTCCATCAAAGTTGGAATCAATTAAGCACTGTTACAAATACAAAAGTATATTTTCAAAATAGACATCATATATATAAGCTGGGTTCAATTTGTAATTATAGAGTTGGAGTGGAGTGAGAGTGGAGCACCCCAGGTACACGATTTTCACAAGGTAGGGCTTTAGTAGTATGCTCCATTCACTCTATACTTACCCCACTCTATCAAAAACGAATGCAGTGTTCAACGCTCTTTTTACTCCAGAATCCAATCGCAAACGCGAGTTAAAGGAGTGAAAGGAGCGTCCAAATCGAACGTACCTATAATGTGTTGGAATTGTCAGCAAGATTAAAATATAAACATAGAATTTACACAACCGTAATAATATGTCTTGAGGGTGGAGCCATTTACATAATCTCACAGCTGAAGAACTGCATAATTTTTAGATGCAAGTTTGGAGCAGACAAAATCAACATGATTATTCTATGAGAGATGTTGACTCACCCAGTAGTTATAATCAGATGCTTCATTTTATAAATTCCAATTTTTTTCCTGAACTTACAGTAACCTGAACAGTCTGATACTCCAGCACTCCCACGTTTATGATAGTCAAGATTCATGAGACTATTTCATTTGAGTATAAATCATCTCTTTAAGCCTATTCTGAATCATTATTGTAGAAAATGGTTTCATAAACTATGTTATATGTTCATTGAATAGAACAGCTGAGGAATTTTATTTTAAAAGAAATAAGGATACAATAAGCTCCCCCTCCTTCCACCGCACCATTTGTGGATATGGCACACACAGAGGTAACAGTGGATACCAAAATCACGTAAGCTATAGAAAACTGAAGCAATGTTACTATGAGACCAGCATTACCAACAATGTACCCTAAAAACTTAATAATTAATCATTTAATCAAGTATTATTATAATTATACCCACCCATTCGGAGAAATATCAAAGCAGAAAACATGGACAAGGTAACAGGACTAAACACTCCTGCAAAAGTCCCCAGTGTTCTTGTCTCTGAAGGTTCGTTAAACGAACCAAATTCAACATACATTGGTCCTCCATCACCTTGTCTTTCTGAACTTGAACCCCCAAGAATACCAGATATTTTTCTCATGAAAGATTTTGAATTTGAACTGACTTCGGAGGATGCGTAGTTTGTAGAACCAATCTCTGGAGCTAACATTTCAACTAAATTAAGAAATTAGGTATTTTTTTGAATGCTAGAGCATTATAAACTGAAGAAAATTAAAATATATTCCACTATTCGCGGATGTTAAAACATAAAAAAGGATTATATGGAATTTTTAAACACCATATCTCCCAGTAAAATCACAGTAAAATTATGACAAAGAATCTTATTGAAATTACTAGGTAGGCGGTTTGTTTATTTATAAAAAATGACATGAAGATATAAGAACATAACCTAGTATTTGTAGTTCTATTTTACTCTGTTATCTATGGGTCACAATTCAGTTTTTGAATGAATATTTTGAATAATGTGAAGAAATCCGACTGAGAATACGTTATATTTGTTATATTTAAATTATGCGTTTATGGGACAGAATAATAGATCATTCTCTCAATGAATATCTTATTTTATTTTCAAAAATAGTTCTAAGATGAACTACTCCTTTGTAGTCCAACTGTGTGTCGTTTTGTTTTTGTTATGACATTTGTATCGGTTGTGTAAGTTGTCGTGTTATCAGGTTATCACAATTACAATTATATTATGAATTATTACTCTCTTGTCTCGTTTACTTAATTACTATAGCTCAAAAAGATCATGGAGATGTTTTTGAATAATATGTATTGTTGATACAAATACACAAGAATCATGTCCGAAAGCGCTGACACTGAAATGGGTGTAACAGATTCGCCCCTAAGAGGTGGTATAATGACATAAAAGGAACATTTTTCAATCAATTTAATCTATAGGTCCAACCTTATCCACTTCAACATCAAGTTTTGAAGCGTTAGATCCCCATGATCCTAATCTCAGCCGACTTGCCACCACAATGTTCAATAAGAGTGCCGAATATTTATATGGCGAACTTACAGCTAGTCTTGATGATTATCGTTTATTAGAAGAAATGAACCAAGCAACAACTGCCAAGTATAATGATATGAAGCATATAGCAGTAAATGTATCAAAAAGTTTAGTAGAATTGAACACAAAATGTAAGATGATCTAGTAATATATTGGGCCCAAAAAGCTGAAATTTTGTATTTATTTCAGATGAATCATTAATTCCTCTTCTTCAACAAATAGATCAATTAGAGGATAATGTAACTAAACTGGAACATGCAGCTTATAAGCTTGATGCATATTCTAAAAGATTAGAGGCTAAATTCAAATCATTAGAGAGGCGTTGATATTAAGATAATTTGAGGTTGTAAAATATATTGTTATCCATCTGAAAGGTAAATTTTTTTCTTGGGTCCTGGACATTTTGAATGCTCACTGATTCCACCTGGTTTCTTTGAACTTTCTTCAATTATGTTATTCTGAAATTTTTTCTTGATAACTTCGAGGCGTAGTGCATCTACACAGTCAATGAATTTGTCTAATTCTTTTCGACATTTTATCATGCAGAATTCATTATCTCGAAGACAATTCAACAACTGAAAATTTTGTCTGAAGGTAATGAAATTATTACAAAATCAATAATAAAAATATACCCTTCTTTTAGCACATGGAACTGTTTTGTTGGATGTAAGTGTAGCCTCTAGAGAATTTGCCATTTTTTTGAAATTTTCAAAGTTAACACCTGAATTCCTTGAGTGAACATCATCAATTGTTTTCATTTGTGTATAATGTTGTTCTTCTTCTAAGGGGAAATTTTTTTTCAGAATTGTTTTTCGTGGTGGTTTTCCTAAGAATTAATAAAAATATTAAAGAGTGAAAGGCTTCAATGATAGCTCCGAGTAATACCAGTTTCAATGAATTGAATACAATCATTAGATAAATTAATCACACTGCCTTGTACAACAGGTTCACATTTTTTAGCGTACCATATACCCATTCTCAATGGAAACTGCGATATTATTGTCTTGTGAAGCTAGAATTTGGTTTTTGAATTTTTTTCCTCAACTGTCTATCAAAATTGATTAGACATATTTAGATATTCTATGGTATTGAAATTATGAATACACCCACTACCCACTAAAGGTAGAGGAAACTACATTACTCACGTTCTCTTCCAGTTGGCAGTCTATGGGCGGGTTTCACAAAGCTTTAATTGTCCTTTAAAAAACCTTACGTAAATTCGAACGAATCGAATCACTCGTTTTGAATTTTCAAAAAATCACAGTGGCTCCAACTAATTTAACGGTACAATCAAAGTTTTGTGAAACCGACCCTATCTCTTTGATATTGACTCTCTTTCATTTGAGAGTGCGTTTTTTACTCGCTTCAGGGCCAGAATTGATGTTATGTAATGTTTTGTAGTAGGTTTATTAATTCTAAAAATATTATTAAAATTTCACTATAGTGGCTAAGTACAAACGCGTTTTTCTCAAATATGCACATTCGTGATTTTGGCATTGGACCAACGATATATAACAAGATTACTTAACTGTGCACATTTTCACGTATCTTAAAATCTAATGATTTCAAACAAAACATATTCATTATTTTCTCTTAGCTATGAGTTTTCATGAATTTCTACAGTTTTTACAATTATTATTACAAGAATAAAATCAATGAATACTATAAGATCATTGAATATAAATGAGTTAAGACTTTTAAGCTTATGAACAAAGTGAAAAATTTCCGAATCACTAAACATTTATTGAGAAAAGAAGTACGGTAGCTTATCCAATGTCTGTTAGTCCACCGGCGAATAGGAATGTTGCGATAGAAGGTGCTTTTATTTTTACTCATTTATTATTGATCGATGATCGGAAAAAACGTCAATGAAAACAAATATGTATAGTTGAAGATCTTCATTATTCTTGAAATTGAAATCCCAAGAAATGAGTGGCCACTCACGGATTTTGAATATAGGTATTTCAAGTTTGATTGGACCCTCAACATCTCTCCCCAATGAAACAGAAATGTCTGTCCACGCATCATTTTTTAAATTCTTCTTGTGGTAATTCGGGTTCCTTTGTTAATGGCGAGAGAAGGTAGTGAGTTTACTTGCGCGATGTTGATTGGTCCATCGCTCCCGCTACGTATCAGCTTGATCTTTATTTTTTTCTTAGAATATGGAATATTTTATATTCTAATTATCTATATCTAATAATCTATTACACAGGCATTTTGAAGATATAAACACTAATTTGTGACAATCTTTCTGACAAAAAAATTTGAAATAACTCAAAAATCGCTCGAAGTGGTTACGCATGCCATGCATCAGATTGGAGTAGAATTGAACGAAGAATTCAAATATTTAAAAATATTTGTTGCATTTGAAATAACGAAGTTGAAATTCGTTTCCTGTAGAACCGGAAGTAGATTTCTGCTTGAAAATAGTTTACAATTCAATGTCATGGACTCTGAAACAAAAATACAAAATATTGAATTTGTAGTACAATTGCTTTCTCGAAAAGTTCCAATCAAACACTTTAAAAAATCACCTTGTATAAAGGGTGAGGGTGGTTCATTGGTAAATGGACAGAAGCTGAGTGTAGATACGGGACACTGAGTTGATTCAGAATTACTTATATTTGAAGACTCTATCTCTCTTTTTAATCAAGATAGAGATAGTGTTATATTGATTTTGTCAACTTCTTCGAATACCTCATAACTTTCGTTTCACTCTTTATATTTTGATGATATTTAATATGTTCATTCTCTGGAACAAAATAACTCTGGTTCACATAGTCTGTTCAAATATAAGAAAGAGCAAGGTAAACAATTGGGCTCCTAAGAAAGCGAGGGACTTCTGGTTGTCCGTAGCTAGTCCAAATTTAGGATTATTCACACAATCCTACTGTTTCAACTCGATACTCTTCTCCGAATGAAAGACACCGGACGAGTTTTTTCGGGAAACCTAGAAGTTCAAAACTGTCACTTGCGGATTCAAATGATACTATGATTACTTTCCACTCTTTGCAGTCTCATCAGTAATATCCACATTCAGTTGCGAGTGCGGTGAGTACGATGCTGGCAGTCTCTTTCGGATGAGGGATAGGATTTATGACCGTTTGACCAAGTTTTGTCTATGCTCGGACTATGCTATTTTGGGTTGTTTACCTTGCACCTTCTTATATTTGAACAAACTATATAAACTCCGAAATATCTCGCCTTGAATCTACTGCTAAACAAAAATTGTAACGCTAAAATTATATTCATAACCACGAGCTAGTTGATAATATATCCAAAGATCCAAAGGTTATTAGTTACTTTTCAATATAAACAACTAAAATGTTGTTTTTCTTCCTAGAAACATTCCGACTCGAAAGAAATGAATTGAGATGAGTCACTGGTAAATCTCAAGAAGCCAAGAACATCCTCGTAGTAAATAAAATGATAATGAAATATTTTTCTACAGGGTCATTCTATCTATTCAGAAGTATAAATCACTTCTTCATTTTAAAATGTCTAGCTATTTTCGTCTCGAGGGCGCGGAGAACATAATATTCTAACATGCACGGTATATTGGGAGAAAAGAAAACCCCGAATACTTCTTTTTCGGGATGATGAAATTGACGACTACTTTGCTGAAAAACATTCACACACAATCTTTTCAATATATATATATATATATATATATATATATATATATATATATATATATATATATATATATATATATAGGGTGTTTCAAAAAAGGCGATCCCGTCTCTAGTATAGATATAACAGTGAAAAATAATTGGAGTTTGTTAAATTCACGAAATTCTTCAGAATCATGAAAGTTATTTCTTTCATCAATTGACATTTGTCCAATTCCTTTCGAAAAAATGTTGCCTAACAATGAAAAAACTTTTAAACTCATTAACGTTTTGGAGTCACTATCAGACTCCTTCAGCAGACATATTAATAATTCATGAGAGTTTTTAGAATCGTGAAAATTGTTTGATTTATCAATTAACACTTGACAAAAAAATTGTAATTGTTTCTTGCTTCAGAAACTGAAAGAAAGAACCTTAGAAAAATTCAGAGAAATGCTCTCCATAATATATTTCTATCTATATCTACAAATTTTTCGTAACTCCATCCGTATTCAAGGTGAAGGGCGTTGAGAAAAAAATATATACACATTTTTTACGATTTTGCCGAAAACATTGTAATTAAATACGAGTATGTTTAAGAAGCTGATACATCCAATGAGTTTGTTTTTATATCTGACTCTCATAGAGGGCTCTAGTTACGCGGTTCGTACCAAGTAGTATTGAACATAACTTTTTTAATATCAGATTTATTGAAAAACATTTCAAGTGACCTTAAGCATCATTAAATTTCACACCAAGATGGAACTCTAAAACTCGATAGTGTGCACCTTTTTCGGAATATTTTGCTTTGAAAATTATGAAGTTATAACCGATACTGGTATGAAGTAATGATAAATGTATTAATTGAACAAAAAATCACAAGGAAATTTAAGAAAATGCTGATACCATAAAATATAATTCAATTAGAGCAGGTGTTCAAAATGTCCTCCGTTTTCACGTCCATTCTTTTTGCTAAAGAATCCATTAATCTTCTAAACCGTTGAATTCTGTTTTTCAAGTCTTGAGGTGAAACTACCTCAGTAGCATAAATTTTTTCTTCAAGATACGATCAAACTGTGTAATCGTTGGATTGATATCTGCATCTTTACCAATCCATCGATTCGGAAAATAGTTACTCAACCAATTACGATACCTTCTATTAAAGTACTGTGGAGAACCATCGTGCTTAATACTAATCAACAAAAATAATAAATTAATAATTTTATCAATACCTCATACCAGCATCGGTTATTATTTCATAATTTTTAAATCAAAATATTCCGAAAACTTACACAGTATCGTGTTTTATCAAGAGTACCTTTTTGATGTAAAATTAAATGATATTAAAGTTCACTTGAAATTTTGCTTAATAAATCTGATATCAAATAAGTTATGTTCAATTCTACTTGATACTGACCTTGTAATTAGCACCCTCTATGAGAGTCAGACATAAAAACGAATTCATTGGATGTATCAGCTTCCAAAACATATTCGTATAAAATTTCATTACAATGATGCCAGTAGTTCCGGCAAAATCGTAAAAAATGTGTATAATTTTTTTTTCTTCAACGCCTTTTATCTTAAATACAGATGGCGTTACGAAAGGTTTTGACTAAGCAACCCTCTTTTTTTAAACACCCTATAGATATCGATAGAAATATATTATGGCAAGTCTCTGCATTTCTCTGAATTTTTCTAAGGTTCTTTATTGCAGATTCTGAAGCAAGAAACAGTTACAATTTTTTTTTTGTCAATTGCCAATTGATGATCAAACAATTTTCACGATTCTAATAAGTTCAATGAATTATTAATATGTCTGATGAAAGACTCCAAAACGTTAATAAGTTTAAAAGTTCAAAGTGTTATTTCTTTTTTCATTTTATTAGGCAACATTTTTTCGAAAGGAATTGGACAAATATCAATTGATAAAAGAAACAATTTTCACGATTCTGAAGAATTTCATGAATTTATCTTATGGAGGAGTGTGCTATGGACTTTACAGAGTACGAAAGGTTATTTCTTTTTTCGTCGTTGGGCAACAATTTTCTGAAAAGAATTGACCCCTGAAAAATTAGTAGGTAATTGTTTCAGAAACTGGGTGAGAAAATCCTAAAGAAAAATTCAGAAAAATAATATAGAATGAACCATTCGAAAGACAAGGCGATGTCCAACTGCCGGAATTTGCGAAACAATGATAATATTTCATTTTGAAAGTTCCGGTTCCAAAATCAACGCAAGCGAGTGTTCAAAAGGGGAATCTATATGATCAGGAGAAGAAACCTTTCAAAATATCTATGTGACAATCGTGAAGTCTGTTGTGGATTTTCCAATTCATTTGCGAATCTGAATTCTGCTCGATTTTATCACATTGGGAAGTAGTCTGATGCATTTCCATTAATTGATTTTGTTCCAGAAACTGAGGGCAAAAACCTCGAAACTCCCAGAATAAATTACAATCTGACGAAGATTCTCACAAATATCAAAAAATGTAGTCCTCAGTCATCCGACTTTTATCAGAACGAGAGATTTCGTTGATCAAATTTGAGTTCTGTGGCATCTGGAGTCTTCATGTTCCCATTGGAACTTTTGCTGAAGAATATAAATAAAGCCTAATAATATAACTTTTACTATAACCATCAATGCAGGTTAATAAATGCTGTCCCACTACATTTTCATCACACCGCCATCAAAATATAAAACTAGCTTACATCTCATCGTAAAAAACTCAAAGGATAACCTTAAGTTTAACTTGATACAGAAAGCGTATAAAGAACGAACAAATTTTTCTCATCGGTTAGCATGTATGGAACGTTTACTGGAATGTTCATGGAATACTTTTGCGTATAAGTAAATTTGAGAGGAATTACCCAAACATTTTTCTTTCAGAACACCTCAGATAATCTTCAGATCTTCATGACACTAATTCGAGAATTACAGAATTGTCGGAATTATTCGAAACAAACAAATTCTCAACGACTTAGTAGTTGATAATAAAAGAAAAATGCGATATTAAGCATTTCTCAGTTCTGGAGAGACTGCTATTTCATGTCAAATATGAACTTTAGAACTGTATTTTCATAAATATGACGGGTGTTATAAAACGTTATTCGATTTGCATCGAGATTCGAAGAACCTGCACATACTGAGGTATCTATGTCAAAGGACAAACTTCCTATTCCATATTCAATAGAATAAATTTTATTTGAATTCACAATTTCAGTAAGATGCTTTAAGCATTGTATAAAGAAGGTATATTTATAAATAAAGGAAAGTCCAGGAGTAGATACTTTCCGGGATCGAGTATGCCTGTTTTAAGCATCCCCTTGGTTAATACATTCATTTCAAAATATTTGATCGAGTTAGACTTAAATAATATTGACCATTAAGGATCTCCATAGCTGAAACCAACTTCTCTAACGTTCAGAGCAAATATTATACTCTATAATCTTTGGTTTAGAGTTTAGAGGAATATCTACACAGGCGTATATAGAAAAAACTGAAAGGGGGGAGGCGCTTAAGAGATTTTTTTTTACTTTTATCGTAATAAAAATGCAATCATTGCCTTTATAATGGCTCCGCGAGGAGGAAGGGCGTGGGCGCCCTGTGCCCCCATATGTATCCGCCAATGAATACCTCTAATATTCATTTGAGAAATTCTATGAGATGAACTCGTAAGAAACAGAATGATTGTGTTTTGCGTTTTATCAAACATTTCTCTGATTTATCTCATTATAACTCGGTCAAAAAATATTACGTTTTTCTGGAATAATTTCGGAAAAAACTGTAAATTTTCACTATACGTCGATGAACACTTTTTATCAATTCTGAAGGGTCAAAATATTAAAAAATGTATTTGGTGTTACAAAAGCAGAACATTCGTTATATTCTTCTCAAATGAAACATATATGCGCGAACATGATTTAAGATTAAAAAACTAAAATACATGGCCACAGGAGGAAAAGCACATATAACTATGACCACCTGTGGAGCGTAATTGAATAATTAAATTATTTGTGACCGTGAATCTCTGCATTTAAAGATTGCGTTTGTTATATCAGAACATCGAGTTTGGACTCCTGTGTATGGTTCTGATAATAAACGATGTAACGATGGGACATTGTTTATTTGTATCATTCTTATTATCTCGTTGTCCTATTGATGCGAATGGAAAATTAAATAATAAATAAATGAATAGACAAATCAGACAGATTATATTTTGAAAATGATTCCTACAAATTGCAAGAGTGATAACACTGATAACTCTACGTTATCCTCGAGGGGGTTATACTACAGGTGATTTGCAAAGAATTAAGTCTAGTAAACTATGGGTCCATGAAGTTTGGCCACAGGAATATTACAGTTTTTTAACTTGTTGACGAGAAAATTATGCATGTGAAAGCTACTAGAATGATGAAACACAATTCATACTTTTCTGAAGGCTGAAAATCAAGAATGAATTATGTAAAACTAGGTGGCCTGCGCAACTTCGTTTGTCCAAATCGGCTATTAAAATTATTGTTATTATTATTCCAATATAATCTTCAAACACGAAAAATCTTGAAGAAACTCAGATCTTGATTGCAACACCACCTACCAAATCCAATTGTATTTGCCTAACTTCTTGTAAATATACGTCTTACCTATAATACAACTATTATACTACAGTACTATAATCAAATAATCACCCTCAACGCATGGGCCCTCCCGTGACGAGGTTTCTTCGGGGGTGAACGTTACGCAAAATGAAAAAAAAAACGCAAAATGAAAGCAGTCGCAAAAGATGTCTCTCCCTACGTAGAGTCGGTTGAATTAGTATTTATTCTTAATTCAGATTAAACTTATATCGTGATAACTTTCGAACTATTCGTCCAAACAGGCCCGGATCTACGACTTTTTCTGGGGGGCAAAAATTCATGGTGGCGCCCCCCTCTCAAGTTTGGTATAAGAATTGAAAGCTTTTAAAAATTTATATCTACACAAATGGAATGAATTAAAGGATCAAAATAAAATCGAAATTTTTTGAGCAATTTTCAACAGGCCATAACTTCTAGAGGAATGGTCGTACAAGAAAAAAAAAGAAGGAATTGTAGCTCCCAATACCTATCTTATTATTGTATTATTACTTTGAAATCTTGTAACGTCATAAGTTTTTGAGTAATTTCAGAAAAACCAACAACAACAAAATTTTCAATTCAATTTTTAGCCTTTTTTTTCAGATCTCGATACGTCTACTTATCATGGAGATATCGATCCTCAAATAATGAAAGATCCTTTTTTTCTTCAACTATCGATATTTCAGCAATAAAAAATCATACAAAAAGTTCACGGTGAGTTTCGAGGTTCTGAATGATTTCCCTTCAAAGGTTGTTCATTGCTTTTTCGAAAAAAAATTTTCAGCTTGTCGCATGAATTTGAAAATGCAACGAAAAGGGGGTTCCGGTTTTGGAAAATAAATCGCTGAATCATACGAAAACTAAGAATGTTAAGTGTGCCTTTTACACTTCAATATGTTCACATAAACCCTACTAAAAGCCAAATCAATCCAGCCAGCCTCATTACCTTTTAAACATGAGAAAGAAAGTTTTTCGAAGCTTATCCACAATTTCATTCTAGATGTTGCTCAAATATTCAAAAAAGAAATATTAAAAAAAAATTCAAAAAGTTTCTGTCACTTTGCATTTTTTTAAACTTCAGAAAATTTGGAAAACCTCCGCCCAATTATTTCCAATCCATTAATTATCAAACTGATCCTTTGTCAATTAAAGTTTGAACAAAAGATATTACCCCTACCTGAATTTCGTCCGTTTTCACTCGCTGTTCGGAGACAGCTCTTGTCTACTTTTCGCATTTTTAACTCGCATTTTTAAACAGATTTTTTTCATAATTTTCATATTTTCAACAAAAACACACGAACAATGAACCGAAAATCTGACCGCGCAACCTCGACGTGGTGGGCTTTGGATAACGCAAATTCCGGCGGATATTATTATCTTAAACTTTTGAAATAAAATTCTCGAGAAAGTTCGGCAAAATTTTGTTACACCAACAAGAAATTTTGAAACTGATTACAAGTTCACACAAATAACCAGAAAGACATACAAAGAGTTACCGTAGTTCGAATGAAACCGCAATTATTGCCAAGGCTCTTAGGCCGGGTCCAGACGAGTGTAATGTAACGCGTAATGTAATGCGAATTCTTTCGTTTGGACGGCACTACGAGCATTACGCGTAAAGCCCTGTTCTCAGAGCTTCGTCGTGTCGCTGGCGACAGTTGTTCAGCCAATCAGAGCATGTAAACAAAACTTCCCCTGGCCCCTACCTTTTCATTTCTGGTTGTCAAAATCTGTCGCGACACGCCCCGTTTGTAGTTGAAATATTTCAACTACACATTGGATTTCTGCTACGATCTCATGAAACAAGGAAGGAGTGGGGATCGTCGCCAGCGACACGACGAAGCTCTGAGAACGAGGCTTTACGCCCTCAACGAAGAATTCGCATTACATTACGCGTTACATTACACCCGTGTGGACCCGGCTTTAGTTCCAGATGTGATTAGGAAGAGTCGGTAATTCCCCAGGCAAAGAAATTACTGGGTCTATGCTTGCGTTGCAGGGGTACCCGCAGAATGATTTTTTTCTCAGGGGGACAAAACAAAAATTTACGAAAAACGATAGGGCGCAGGCGACGTTAGTTTCTATTCTTTTTTTTATTTATGCGTGGGCGGCTGCAGACTTTGTTATTCAAGATCAATAATGCTACAGCACAGACTAATTGATTTAGCTATAGTTTCAATCGAGCATCACATTTTGGAAAGCTTGGATACTATAAAGTTAATAGAAGATTTCGCAATTGTGAAGACAAAAAGAGTAAAATCTTTGTAAATCAATATTCAACTATGAATATAATTTTACACTTTAGTAAACAAAAATGAGAGCGTACCTAAATAAATGTTTCATCTTTATTTTTTTGCCACTATATTGAGGAACCATTAGGTAACACTTTTTTGACAAAACTCGTAAGTATTTTTAGGGCGGCATAATAGCACACAGGCGGGCACAGCAGCGGCGGGCCTGGAAAAGACTGGACCATCGCTTTTCTTTCGTAGTATTGGGTGGAGCATTTTGGTAATTTTGTGCGGCACACAAGATAGGTATCTTAGGCTGAATGAATTCCTTGAATGTTATAGAGTTGTATCATAATAATTGTATTTATGATATGATATTTTTCAGCTCTCTATAATTGAAACTATATGATTTATGTAACTGTTTAATAAAGAATTAATCGATTGATTGATTTATGAACTCTATGATAGCATCAGTGGTATTTTCGCCCTTTCTGAATCAGAATTGTTGACCACTGAACAAAAAAAAACTCAAAATACTCGAGATCTGATTGCTCAAATGTTTTTTCTAACAGCTTAGATATGTTCAAATTAAGAATGTCATGATGCTAGTCGCGTTTGAAGTAAAAATCAAATATCATCGTCTCTCTATCTATAATTCAAATTAGCAATGATAGTTCTCAATATTGAAAAATAAATTTTGATAACTACTGAATGAATTTTGAGGTTGCGGTGAGTCAGCGCCATCCGGAGATCTGATGGAAAGGAAGATACAAGGCCATTCAAAAAGATTTTCCACATTAACTTAGCTTGCACACGGATATGTCGATGGACACGTAAAGTATTTATCAGAATTATGCAAGAAATTTATCGAAGTTTGAGTGAACGAATATTTTATCGGATAACAACCCACATTTTTCAAAATGCATATTGGAGACATAAGAATTGAAATAGTTCAGGAGTCAAGAAGTATGTAAATCAAATATCTGAATTTTGTAGGTTGACTTTATTTAATTTTTCGAGAATGGCTCTTTTTTCACAGACAGTAATGAAAATCCAGTTGAACGGTCCTGCTATTATCCAGCCCCAGAATCGAATATTGAAAAAGAAAGAGTTGCTTCTATTTATACAGCCTGCTCAACCTGAATATTTTTTATGGTCATCACAATAACGGGTTATTTTTTACTATACTTGGACAAAGTTGAATTTTTCTTAGTCTACGTAGACATAAGTCAGTTTATCCCACTATTTGAATCCTAGAATATATTTAATATTTCACCCAGGCCCCGGCCTACAGTAGGGGCAGACTGGGCATTTGCCCAGGGCGCCGAATTTTAGGGGGCGCAGGAATGTGGGGGAGGATGAACGGTGGAAAAAATATCATACAATGTTAAAAATGGTTATATGAATCGGATTTTTGAAAATGTGGGATAAAATAAACATAATTCGTGAAACACTATAGAAGTAAAATCAAATGCCATGTATATTCATAGTATTTGAATTTAATCATGGTTGTATTACTGTATTATTAGTATTTTATTATAACGTTTGAAAAATCTATATATGTTCTCCTGACCAAAAATAATAAAACTTCATAATAAAAGCTTTAATTTTATTATAACTGGCGTTTCGCCCTAATATTTTGGGCTTCTTCAAAGATTAAAAATTAAAAAAACGTAATTACACAAGAATACAACAACAGGGAACATCGGTGAGGTTACATCAATATGTGCTAGTATTTCTTCTTCTTCTTTCTAAACAATTAGTTCCAACGAGATTAGGCAACAAACAACACTAGAAAATCGACACCATTAGGTGTGTACATAAATCTACATTTATTTCCTTTTTTATTTTTTATTGTATTGTGGGAATATATTCATGTAACTATTCGAAATGGTTGTGAAATCTGTTCTTATGTTTACATTTTTGTCGCATAGGGAAATGTAGAGGGATTCAAGGTATAGTCTCTTCCAGAAATGCGGTTCCGAATCCAGGATAGTGACTGAGTCGAAGTCAAAGGAGTGTCCCGAGTCCTAGAGAATGCTTACATATGCCCGAATGTAATGGGTTAGATTTCTTTATATTATATTGATGTTGATATAATCTTTTTTTTAAGTATTGAGAGGTCTGTCCTATGTAAAAGTTATGTGGACCACAGTCTCGGCACTTTACCCTATATATAACGTTGCTGGCATTCATGGTATCATCTCTCTGCTTAATTTTGCTGAAAATTATTGAGCTCCTGAGAGATGGAGTCCAAGCTGGTATGATCTTTAAGTTTTTGCACAGCTTATTAATACCATGCTCAATTGTTTGAAAATAAGGTAATCTGAAATATATGAGCTTTTTAAGCTCAGATGTTCCGGGAGACGTGTTAATGGGGTCATTTAACTCGAGGGAGCGCGAACAGAGGGGTTGCTGAGGGGTGGTGTAACGGAATTTTCAACTTTTGTGATCCTTTGTCTTTTTTCGAGGACGTTAATTCTTTTTTTGATGGTTCGGTTTAAGAAAGTGGTGGGGTAAGAATTTTCTTCCAGAGTATCTCTGATTAATTTCAAATTGGTTTTGTGATACTCCCTTGCTTGAGGATGATGACACCTTGAAACAAAGAAGGACATGACTAAAACTCT
This sequence comes from Hippodamia convergens, assembly GCA_038502775.1. NCBI lineage: Eukaryota > Metazoa > Arthropoda > Insecta > Coleoptera > Coccinellidae > Hippodamia > Hippodamia convergens. The sequence continues at coordinate 28,421,835 of CM076610.1, forward strand.
CCAGGATGCCTGCAACAGCAAACTTAGGGAATGGCTGCAAAAAGGGTACATCACAGAGCGACAATATAAAGAACTTTCGTGCCACAATGGCTCCTCTTGCAAGTTGTATGGCCTCGTGAAGATACATAAGTCTGGATTTCCGATGAGACCTGTTGTTTCAAATTCGGGCTCTCCGCTCTACAACGTTTCGAAGTTCTTTGCTAGGCTCCTTAGGCCACTGATACACGAGTCTCCTTATTGTGTAAAAAACTCTTTCGAACTCATCAAACATATCAGAACTCAAAATTATAATGCGGTTGACAAGAAACTGGTCTCTCTTGATGTTAGGTCCTTGTATACGAACACCCCTATAGACGTGGCTATAGATCAGATTCAGAATAATTTTGAGAGGATCGATACAACCATCCCAAAATCGGAATTTATCGAATTTTGCAAGTTCATTTTGAACAACTCCTACTTCACGTTTGACTCAAAAATATACAAGCAAATATACGGCTGCCCTATGGGTTCTCCCCTAAGCCAAGAGATTGCCGAGATTGTGCTGCAATTTTTAGAGGGGCATATTCTGCCATCGCTCCGATTCCCTTTGACCTTCTACTACAGATACGTAGATGACACCCTTATTTGTCTAGATGCTTTAAACATCGATGAACTCTTGGAAACCTTCAATTCCTTTCATGAAAGACTGTATTTCACAGCAGAGATACCGAACGAAAACTTCATCAACTTCCTGGATGTAACCATATCGATAGTCAACAACGGTTTCAAGTTTAACTGGTTTAGATAAGATTCTTGGTCTGGAAGATACTTAAATTTCTTATCTTACCACCCCTTAAAATATAAGTCCTCCACCATTAACAATCTTGTCGATAGAGCAATCCTCCTATCTGACAATGAGTATCACAAAACCAATTTGAAATTAATCAGAGATACTCTGGAAGAAAATTCTTACCCCACCACTTTCTTAAACCGAACCATCAAAAAAAGAATTAACGACCTCGAAAAAAGACAAAGGATCACAAAAGTTGAAAATTCCGTTACACCACCCCTCAGCAACCCCTCTGTTCGCGCTCCCTCCGAGTTAAATGACCCCATTAACACGTCTCCCGGAACATCTGAGCTTAAAAAGCTCATATATTTCAGATTACCTTATTTTCAAACAATTGAGCATGGTATTAATGAGCTGTGCAAAAACTTAAAGATCATACCAGCTTGGACTTCATCTCTCAGGAGCTCAATAATCTTCAGCAAACTTAAGCAGAGAGATGATACCATGAATGCCAGTAACGTTATATATAGGGTAAAGTGCCGAGACTGTGATCCACATAACTTTTACATAGGACAGACCTCTCAATACTTAAAAAAAAGATTATATCAACATCAATATAATATAAAGAAATCTAACCCATTACATTCGGGCATATGTAAGCATTCTCTAGACTCGGGACACTCCTTTGACTTCGACTCAGTCACTATCCTGGATTCGGAACCGCATTTCTGGAAGAGACTATACCTTGAATCCCTCTACATTTCCCTATGCGACAAAAATGTAAACATAAGAACAGATTTCACAACCATTTCGAATAGTTACATGAATATATTCCCACAATACAATAAAAAATAAAAAAGGAAATAAATGTAGATTTATGTACACACCTAATGGTGTCGATTTTCTAGTGTTGTTTGTTGCCTATCCTCGTTGAAACTAATTGTTTAGAAAGAAGAAGGAGAAATACTAGCACATATTGATGTAACCTCACCGATGTTCCCTGTTGTTGTATTCTTGTGTAATTACGTTTTTTAATTTTTAATCTTTGAAGAAGCCCAAAATATTAGGGCGAAACGTCAGTTATAATAAAATTAAAGCTTTTATTATGAAGTTTTATTATTTTTGGTCAGGAGAACATATATGGATTTTTCAAACGTTTTACGTACGTGACCGATAACCTGAACCTAGATTATTTTATTATAAGCAGAATCTATGTAAGTAGTAATGAATTGGTTGAGGATTTTGTGGTTATCGTTCAATGTCACTTGTTTTTTCGAGCAGGTCGGCCGTCGTCGTGGATTAATTCTCGACGTTTCGCCAGTTCGAGTGTCTGACATTTTCAGTAGTTATACTTTCAGGAGACGTTCTCGCTGAAATGAGCTCCTGCAAGTATAACTACTGAAAATGTCAGACACTCGAATTGGCGAAACGCCGAGAATTAATCCACGACGACGACCGAAATACTAAAAAAAACAGGTGACATATGTAAGTATTCTTGTATAATTCATAATGGGGCTGGCAATCTCTAATAACGCACAGTTTGATATTAATGCTAACTTAGGTGAAACGGCGCCATCAGAAGGGGTGCGATAGTGCGATGTTTTTCCGCCTCTATTCTATGGATCCTACTCTAAAGACTTCGGAAGGGAATTCGAAAATGAAAGTCAGAACTTCATAATGTATGTAGCACTGGAGGAATTTAGTAGTATTTAGTAGAATTCAATCATCAGAGATGATTGTTTGAAAACTACTTTTCCTAATCTTGAAATAGCAATTAAGGGGTTTTCTGACCCCCAACAGTCAAGAAGAGATTCTTCTGTTTTGAGTATTCTCAAGAATGAGAGAAGATCAAAACTTTCATTCAATAAATTATTGAATTCTCTAATGGTACTGTTCTGTGAAAAATACCTTACCCTAATTACGATTTTTCGGAAATCATAAATAAATTTTCAAATTTGAAAGCTAGAAAAATTTCTTTTGGGTCGATCATCTTCTACTTTTTCATTTGAAATTTAACTTTTCGAATGTCCAATCGTGGTTTGTAGGTAGCATGAATAATATTTTCGATGAATGACCTGCTTTTCAATTTCTTGTGAGGCGTAGTTGCAGGGCCGCTGCCAGACATTTCGCCGCCCAGGCAAAATAAAATTTCGCCGCCCGGGCTCTGAGTAGAAGTTAAATGAATTAATTTCGTTTCGAAACAATAAGCGCGTCCTGGATTTTTATTATTACCAATTGCTTCTTTCAAGCCAACACAGCTCTCGCATGTAAGAAAAATTCAAGACAATGTTACCCGGATTACATGAAGATTTTTTTACTGTTTTCGATTTTCGATTTGCTATTTGACCTCATAACATTTTTTCACGGTACGGTGGCCAAGTTCTCGACTCAAAAATTTGATCCGGCTAATGTGAGCTCGAATTAGCCCATCAGATTTTTGGACCAAAAAGATCTTATACGAGATATTAGGCCTAACTTTGACATTTCGAATGCAAACTAGTCTTTTTCATAGCAGATTTGGATTAAGCGGGAAAAATTTTCAACAGAATTGGTTGAAACCAAAAATTTTCTCGAACATATTTGGGCCCTATAAAGCATTTTTTCTTCAAAAATCTGCGGGATTATTCATACCGGGATGCGAAAATTTATATTCTAATAGTGAGGTCCTCAGTAATTGTTTTCGAGGAATCGAAAGGAGCCCATCATATTTTGGCCCCTATGGGCTTATGGGTGATATGAAGACAAACTTTGGGTTTTCAAGGATGACGCCCAAAAATGGACGAAAAAATTTTTGTTTTACCAATTCGGATGTAAAATCTCCAGCTGAATCCAAATTTGAAATTATAAAAGAAGGTTTGCATTTGAAATTGCAAAGTTGTACCTCTCATCTCGTATAAGCCTTTCTGGACCCAAAATTTGATGGGTTGAAAAAATATCGGAATAAGAATTTTCGCATCCTGATCAGAATGAACGTTCCCCGATTTTTGAACAAATAACGCTGCATATAGGGCCCAAATATGGACAAAACCAATTCGGATGAGAAATTTCCCGCTTAATCCGAATCGGCAATAAAAGAAGATGGGTTTGCATTTGAAATCCGAAGTTCAGCATCATATCTCATATGAGGGCATTTTGGTCCGGAAATTTGATCAGCCCATTAAAGACCTCAGTCTTTAATGGGCTGATCTCAATTTAGATTTTCCACCTGAGAGCGAAATAAATTCCCCGTTTCCAGACCGAACCACCATATCCTTCTTCTATGAGTATTATCAAGGAAATAACTCATAAACGCATATTATCAATATGCTCACTTGAGACGATCGATGAAAAAAACCAAAAAGAATCTACTACATTTCGTATCAATTAGCGAAGAGAGCAATATACGTATCGTCGTTTGAAAGTAAAATCCGACGGTTGAAATTTTTTAAACCCCCCTTTGAAATAAAAATTTTCAATCCTGATTGGCAAACTGAAAATAAAAATCACTTCAGAATTATCCTGGAAGCTCTTTACGTTTTTTTTCTGCCGGTATAACTCCGAGTTTAATTAAAATTTTTATTCAGTTGTTCGTGTAACTACTAATAAAAATGGATTGGTCGAGCAAATTCAAAAAGCCGCCTCAAAGTCTTGGCATCTTTTGGATCTCATACTCAATAACAGGCGACTTTTCGATTTTGAAGAAAAAAATGTCAAAATTAAAAAACTGATTTGCCGCTCCTAGAATTTGCCGCCCCGGCAGGTTGCCCGGTTTGCCGGCCCTGGCGGCGGCCCTGTTAATTTGTTGGAAGATGGAACGAATGCCCTTTTTTCGGTCCTTGAGAACCACATGGAATGAGGAGAAAATTTCAACGGCACAAAGCAGCACGAATCAAGCACAATTCGGAACAACAGGAGTGTTTTCCACAGTCCAGGAGTACTGCGCATCTTCGCCTTCGCACACATCTACCGTGCCCCCTCCAAGACGAGCCAAGCGAAGCGCCTCTCCGGGGCAATACATATATTGTCTCAAAGTCTTTCGTCGTATTTTTGAACCCTCATAACTTGAGTTTGGAATATAGTAGATGAACAAAATTCAGGATATAATGCCAGTAGTGAACTTATGAAACTTATGCCAAGTTTCAAGTGCATAACTCGTACACTTCAGATTTTATAGATATCTAAAAACCCCCGATTTCGTCACATACTCACTGATGATCGTAAAAACTGTTAGGGTACTTGCCGATGTCCGATCGAGTTGGTATGTGAGCTAGTTTTAGTACACAAACAACGGAAAAATTCTTAAACTTGAAACTTTCACCCCCTCAACCCGTAGAACCAGGGGATGTATAAGATTGTATGAGACTTCCGCCAATTTTGATGCTAATGGTCTGAAAATTGATATGTAAAAAAAAATATGCAAGAACTTTCAGTGAAAATTACCCTCGCATTTTGAATAAGGGGATAAAATGAAGCGCTCGAAAACGCGTCACGTGTATTTACTCCAAATACAATTTCTCGGTAATAACCTCAACCACAGTTTCCATTGTGCTATTTCCGGTTGTGATCATTGTATAATGATAGGATTCTTTATAGAATGGTTGTGATGGCTGATCTCAAATACATCGCCATCGCAGCTTGAACCTAGGTAGGTAAAGGTATATTTCTATTCTACGTGCATTGATCATTTTGAACATGAATTGTGAATTAGTTTGACGTGAAATAGATCTCGCAGTAATTAGGAATATTTTATATAATTATTATTGGGGAAAAATGAACAAAATTAAAGGATGATGTTATAAGCAACGTACAAAAAAAATCCAACCAAAAAACATTTTCATGTGAAATATTGCCATGACGGGGTCGTATTTCTAACATTGTCAAAAAGTTATCAGATCTCATGTAGAGCCAAGCTGCTAACTCTACACTCTTCATCTTCACAAGTCCTTAATTCACAAACTCTATGCCTTAGTCAAAATAAGTGACTTGGGCGCTTCGTAAATATAAAAACAATTGTTTAACAATCTGAACAGTGAATGAATTTTTCACCTTACTCTCACGTGGCGAAAGAGAAACGGCCAAGTCACTCATTTGGACAAAGGCATAGAGTTTGTGAAATAAGGACTGAAGATGAAGATGTAGAGTTAGCAGCTTGGCTCTACATGATATCTGATAACTTTTTGACAATGTTAGAAATACGACCTCGTCTTGGCAATATTTTAAATGAAAATGTTTCTGGTTGGATCGGTTTTACAGCTGATAATGGTCTTGCTTGTCGTACTTCGATATTTTCTGTTTCAATCGAGACAGCGGCTGGTGCTTGATTCAGAATGGAAGTAACTTAGCACATGCATGAAAATCAAAATTGAAAATATCCACACTAGGATTACTTTTGCGTTTGTATTCCGCAACATATTGTGAACACTTCTTTTCTTGTTGGTTGTTGGGTATGAATTCTATCGCTTCTTACGTACCTATGTGCTCGGTTGAGTCCACTGTGAATCAAGCATAAAAGTCATTCTTGCATAGTAGGATAGGATAGGATAAGATAAGAAATCAGGCCCGCCGCTAGCTGTTTGTGCGCCCGCGTGTAATTGCGGTTATGCCGTTCTATAAATCTTACGAGTTTTGTCAAAAAAGTGTTAATTGATAATTTCTCTTCAGGGTTAGAAAAAATCAAGAAAAACCCTTTTTTTCAGCAAAGTGTAAAATAATATACACAGTTACTTGAATATTTATCTAAAAAAATTTCGCTCTTTTTACCTTTAGGTATATTAGCGAAATTTGGAACTGAGGAATTTGAGTCATAGATTGGTAGAATACTGAAGGGCACAACATCGAGACCGTTCATAAACCGACACAGAAACTTGGCCAAATGATCAGAACTACCAAAGACAATGTCGATCCACTTTCACAAACCGGTTTTTACAGAATACCTTGCGACTGCGGTAGGTTACTTTGGTACAACAAAACGAAGTGTCAATAAGAGAATCAAGGAGCACGAAGAATGCTGTCGACTCAATCAGACAGAAAAATCTGCACTAGAATCTCATATAAAGAATTCGCCGAAGATGCCTACTGCAGGTGTCGTCGAAACGTTAGGTATGACATAATACAATGAGCTCGGAAAGATCCCCCAATGTAGTTATGTCATGGCCAAAAAAATATGGTTTTAGGGTTTGTGGATCATCTTTTAACAAATCGATACCGTCAATGTCTAATTTACTAGTTGCATAATCTTTTAGCTTCAGATCATTGCAATACTTCATTAAATCATCATTGAAGTATATATATATATATTCTTTTGAATAAGAGAGCTAAAATAATACAATAAATGTTGAAACAAAAAGAAGTAGACAAATAGGATGTGGCTAAAAAAACCAAACTCCTCGAATTTACCCTTTAACGAAGTAATTGTTTGATCCAGGGTCCCAAAACCAAATTCCACTCTGTATTTGGTTTTTGGGTCAACTTAAACTTCATCATTGTGTTTTCATTGAAATAAATAATTATATTATAATAAAAAAAATTTAAATTACTCTAAAAGAGGAATCAGAACAGCACTTGGTGTCAGATGGTATATCAGCATATCAGCAATAAACAAATTAGAGAAGAATTGAAAATTAAAACTTTAGAGCAAATAGTACTTTAACAGACAGAGAAAATGAAGCAAAGAATGAAAGAAAATAGCAAAGATTAAATAAAAAGGATACTTAAAAAATTCCTGTCAGAAAGACTGACAAAAGAGCGTATATAGCTCAATATACACACTGAATCTGGAAAGCAGACTAGCAGACAAGGAGAAGTACTGATCTGAAAATAAGTGGAAGAAACTGGAAAAATCAGATGAGTGGTGAATGCAAAAATTTCCGGTCCTCATATTTTTATGCCGTCGAGGGCATAAAGCGAAGTTAACACTTCCAACTTTAATTGGAAATTGATGAAAGGTATAAGGAGCTCCTCTCACAAACATAATTCTTGATGGTTATATTATTTTTTCTTGGGATGTCGCTTCTTATGCTACAAGCCGGTTGAGCATTATGATCTCGATGACTCGATTTGCCGACCGCCTGGACTTGACTCCATGTGCGGTGCACACCTCGCACACCCACTCACGGCGGGCCTGGATAAAATAGAGAACAAATTGGTTGTTACTCGATAAAATTATCATGTAAATAAAATGTGTTTGTTTATTTACCTATCCGAAATCAAGACATGAAAATATATACACATCATTAAAAGTTTTGGTCCTCTCCTCTCAAATTGTATGTCTTGAATTTTCACATCTTATCATTCAAATCAAACAATGAACCAGCAAAAAGTGTCCAATGTTCCAGTGTATTTTAAGAAGATCTGTTTTCAGCGAATAACGAGAGTTGATTTACTGAGAACATTTCGTAGAAAATGCTGGGACATCCAATTTCTCAGTTTGGCCGTTCAAGAATAAAAGCCCTACTTCAAAAAGACTGGTCGAACCACCAAGGCGCACTTTTCCTGAAAACCGGCAGCGCTGCCCGGTATGGTCGACCCAGATTCACATCTGCAAAGGAAAACCATTATATCGCAAATTTTACTCGAATGGAACGGTATCTGTAAATTCGAAGTAAATTTTTGGGGAACTATAGACGGGTAGTCTCAACCAGTACTGTTGTATTCCTCAAATTTAAGGGCAGGAAAACCTCCCTTGGTTATCAACTGGACATGGAGCTACCCGTCTGCAATGAGCAGAACACCACCAAGACTGGCTTTTAACAAAATGGCGCAACTTACTTTTTTCGGACGAGTCACGATTCGGTTTACAAAGTAATTGTCGAAGAGAAAGGCTTTGCATAGATCCAGGTAGACTAGAGCTCCCTCACTTGGTCAGCACCTGGACGTGGTGTGAGGGCTTTTAGTAGCGGCAATGACCTTATTTGTACCCCAGCTTCGGGAAGGTACTTGGCGAGCGGCGAAACTAAGACTGACCACTCTTTCCAATTGACAAAAATATTGTAGTTTATCCTCCTCTTCTATATCAGGATCAATCTGCTGAATTAATTCCAAAATCCAAGCCAACCTTCCACCACATCACAAACTGTCCAAATTCAAGCTTGGTATATTCAACTCATTTTCGGATCCTGACTCATCGGAGCCGCTTACTCTGCATTTAAGTTGTCAATGTATCCACCATCTCCATTTCCATAAACATATCTACTTCTTCAACATCTGAAGAACACTTTCTAGCAGAAATATGACTTTAATGTGTATTTAAGCTGATCTTCGTAATGCTGAGGCTCCCTTAGTTTTTTCCATAATGTAGAGAAGAAGTCATGTCACGGACGCCAAATGCTGAAATTGATATGCCTTCAGTCTTCCTTCTCTGCAGAATGGGGCTACCTTCCAGATAGAGCCGAATTTACTTAATTAATCATCAATCTGAACATCCCCTTCCTAATCCAAGCAAACCCAATGAGCGAGAGTCTTCGAGTGATGAGATGTGAGGAAACGGCGTGGTCATCTATGGTCCTATTGGCCCCTCGAGACTTCAGACTCGGGGTAGACCCATATACGTATAAACTCCTATACCGCTAGCATTGGCCCGTTTACCTGTATTCATTTGAAGCAGCGATCACGTGGTACAATTGTCCCCAGCTATGCACTGCGCATGCGCGAAAACCTAACCTCAAATATTTCCAAATCACTGGGTTAGATAAAGATAGTTTTATATAACTCAGTGTTCCAAATAGTTATATTCACTTGTCAAAATGTGATGTCAGATGTAAAAAACGTAACCTCACTTTTTCTCTATTTGTCAAATACTAAGTTTGCGCATGCGCAGATTGTTGTATGGGTCAACGGACATGGCAACTAGATTGCATCAATTTTATTTTCACGTTAGCAGTATAGGGTTTAATAGGTATATGGGTAGACCCAAAGTACACCATTGACACCACATGCAAGGGTACACATGTTGGTACCTCATGCAGGCTGCTAGGGCTCTATTGGAAACCTTGAATCTTTGGATGGGATGACCCAAAGAGTACTATTGGCAGTCCGCTAACACCGGCTCCTCGCAAATCTATTCTCGACTAAGCCAGGGGGATAACCCCAGACCTCCCTGATGAGGATCTACCTAAAACTCGAGTTCCGTTATCAGAGTGGAAGGGAAAACAAAATACGGAACTGGGGTGACGCATTGTATAGTTCCCCTTTACTACGATAACTATACAATGGGGATCCCTTATAGGCACGATGCTCTCCTATCTACCGGGACAGGAAGCAGCTCAGTCCATGGAAATGCCGTGAGTCCCAGCCGATGGTGTATCCGGCAAACTGTGTTTTTTTTAGTCGGTCGGCCTGGTAAGTTTTAGTCGGTCGGCCTGGTAAGGCGGTTGATGAGGGGGGCAACCCGCACTACCTACTACGAAGGCTAAACCCGACACTCCCTACAACTACGGGGTTGTAGGCGTCTGAAATTGAATTGATTAATTAATTAATCAATTCATGAGCAGAATTTTTAACCCAGTCGAAAAAAAAAAAGGTAGACTAGAGCTACTCAATTTTGCCTATAAAGGTGTGACGGCCCTTTTAAGGCTGGGGGTGTAATAATTTGGTCGCCATACTCCTCATATTATTGTTGATCGAACATGACTGATGTCATCTACGTATAGAAAATGTCATTTAAAAAATCATTGTTTCTCTGCGCCACGAATTTGGGGATAATTTCATTTATCAGGAACATAACGCCCCACTGAATCGTACCGAAAGGTTCAAAACATTCTTCAAGAGAACAATATGAACAGAATGAACTGGCCAGCAAACTCACCGGACACGTTTCCAATTGAGCACGAGCCAATGAGATTACTTATGGAGAGTAGAGTTAAGCCCTTCAGGAAGAATTTAACGATATACCTGAATTTCATTAATGACTTGATTCTTGGGATGCCTAGGGACAGATGATTGGAAGAAAAGGTTGTAGTTGTAATACGGACAACTGAATTTGGATTCAGTTGGGAAATAACTATAATTAGTAAATAATCGATAAATTTAGATTTTTTCCTATTTTGTCTCATCCTGCCTAAAGCAAAGTTCAACAAACAAAGGTTTTTTTATAAAATATATTGCAGTTGTACGATATTAGTAACGTAAATTCATAATACGTTATTCAATGAACTTGATTTTTGGCCTTGTTCGACAAATTCTCCATCTCATATCGTAATATTCGCATCTTTACAATACATACACCGTGAATATCCATTCTGTTATTCAAACATATGAAAACTCAGCTACTCAAAAAAAACTGAAATCACTTAAATCTGACAGCATCCTAGCGATGTCAGATATATTTTCCGAAGTTTGAAAATCATTTTCGAATTGTTTCGTTTTATAGAATGTGGAATCCTTTCTTGTTGGTCTCATCCTCACGTACCGTACATTTTTAATAGTCCATGACCTCAACTTTGAAGGTCTTTTATATGTGGTTTAATATCATTCAGTTTTTATACAGTCTACAATGTTTAATTTTATCATAATAATGAAATTATACATGTAGTGGCAGATGAGAGTATTGTGAAAGTTTTTTTTTTGATTTCTCAGGTAGTCAATCGGAATAAATAAGAGGCTCATATTACAGAAGTTACCCATCCTACTCATTTCAATTTGAATCATTTTAGAACTGCTTATTTAAGAATTTATAGGGGTTAACCAAGAATATCTCAAATAAAAGTTGTGGGCCTGTTGAAAATCTACATATCTGTGTTAAATTGAAATATTAGGTCGCCCATGTTGTGGAATATGATGGTGTTCCGAATAATAACAGATAAAAAAGCGGTTTTTAAAAATAATATGGTATTTACATGAGGCACGATGACCATTGTTACTAGTTTAGATTAGTTTAGTCTGAAAAGAGTTACAGTCCACTGGGATTTTATGGTCTATTATGCCCCCGATAAAGCTGTTCTCGCCACACCCTCTACAGCTCGCCTTCCGGTTCCATAGATCTATTGAAATCTAATGGTTTCGGCAAGGCCAATTCCTCACTCCTACAAGTTTCTTGACCAAGGCACTGTTTCCTTCGGCTTACAATGCCAAAGCCTCCCCTCAGAATCTACACTCGTCAGTGTCCGTTAAACCCATTCTCAACTGATGCTTTCTGATAATGCCATGTAAGGGAGTCGATGTGGTGGTGTTGGTTCTTACTAAGATCCAGAAGCCTTTTGGATCTTGTAGTTTCGAATTTCCGAAGGAACTTTTAGGGGTGATCCATCGCTGGGAGATTTTGCCAGACTGTTTTCCTTTTGGCTTTCTCCTTATCCAGAAACTTCTTCTTATAAGTACATTTTTCTATACCACAGGAAGGTTTTGAGCAGCTTCGTGTATCCTTTCTGGCAAATGTTGTATTTGGCCTCTTCGTTTCCATCGATTCCTGAATGAACAGGGACCGAAATTAAAGAGACCTAATTCTTCCTCCCCACCTCATTGAGTTTGCTCCCAAGTCAACTTTAACAATGACATAGGATCTCAGTGCTTTAATAGCAGCTTGACTATCTAAGTGCATTGCTATATCGCACTTATGAGTTTCTCTCTAGGTTGATGTCTAGACATCTTTCGATTGCTAATATTTCGACTTGAAGAACGCTCTTACAGGAGCACATTTATCTTTAGCCCCGTAAATCCCAGCGTCAGCTTCTGTATTGGTTTTAGAACCATCTATATACCATTTTACTATATTTTCTTCAATATTGTTGTCGGTGTATTTCCGCTCCCATTAATCTCTCTTGCATATCATTGTACTGAAATTTTTCTCAGCGCTTACTTTCTTAATCATGACATCACTAGAGAGGTTTCCAGATGAGATATAGTTATTCAGAAAGGATCAGACTCTCTAATACCAAGACTTGATTCTCTCATTACCTGTGTCTTCTTTAGATATTCTGAGTGAGGATGGCCTCATGGCGGGCTACCCTATCAATCATTAGATGTAGAGGTGTGAGACCAATAATGATCTCAAGTGCTCTAGTTGTGCACGTTCTCATAGCTCTCATGGTGCATACACAGGCAATTAGCTGTACTTTATCGAGGATTTTCCTCTTACTTGACTGACTTGCTTCAGCAAACCATGCAACTGCCTCATATGTCGCACCCTTGCTACAAAAGTGCACAACTCAAAATCAAAAGTCGAAAATATTCAAATGCCAAATATTTTCTAATTAATTGGAAACATGAAATAGACACCAATTTTGATATGTAGGTATCTATATGATATATGGAGGACCCACTAATGTGGGTAAAAATTTACCAGGATTGAATCTAGGCTTGTTTTCTGATATAATTCATAGCATAAACCGGAAAAAGTCAATTTTGTGTTGTGTCACTTTTGTAGCGAGGGTGCGATGTGATTATAGTTCTCACAATCACGTCGTACATCCATCGCAATATTTTTGGGTTAAAACGCCAGTTCCTGTCGCATAGACGTCTGCAAGCCATAAGAGCCCTTATAGCTCTGCCAGTAGCAGTTCTCACTTGCTCATTCCACAGAAGCTTACTGTCCAGGATTATTCCCTGGTATTTAACTTCAGACTCCGCCTCCAAGACTTTTGCGCTAAATGATAACAATTTCATGGCTGGAAGGTTTCTTTTCCGTGTGAACGGATTTACTGTGGTCTTGGTTGGGTTAATGTTCAGCACCACTGACAAGCACCATTGCTCAATAATTCTGGGGCAATGTTGCAAAAAGTCGCAAAGAGTTCCTCAGTAGCCGAGTCATTTCAGGGTTTTCCCCATGGAATTCAAGATGAAATGTTAAAATGTTATATAGTAAATTTTCTTCACCTTCTACGAATGCATCTATACATTCTTCAATGACTTGCTTGGAGTCAATCACAAAATTCTGGCTTTCTGCAGGATTATCCATGGCAGTTGTCAGTTGTTATGATTAGTTTTCGGTTGAAATACATTGTCTTTCAACATCTATCTGCATTTTTCAGGATTCAACTGGTAACGAAACCACGAAATAGATGTTGTTGGGCTCTATCAAGAGTAATGGATGGTAAAAGATTCAATCTCACCGATCTGTTTCTGCTCACAGCTTTAATCAAGTAAGAATACCGGTAATAATTGGAGAGTTTTTTAACGGGAGCTGGAGCATATATTGCTAGGAAAACTTTCATTCTATAAATTTGATGAAGGATATTAATACACTCAGTAATCTCGATTTAATAAACTCTAACCTGCGTATTTTCTGCAAAAGCATAACAAATGTATAATAACACCCAATGCTAACCCATTCAGAGCTTTATTGAGTAAGTCAACTTCAAATATTTGTGGAGAGGTGAAATATTAAATATATTCTAGGATTCAAATAGTTGGGTACTGACTGATGTCGACGTAGACCAAGAAAAATTCAACTTTCTTCAAGTATAGTAAAAAATAACTCATTACTGTGATGACCATAAGAAGATTCAGGTTGAGCAGGCTGTATAAATAGAAGCAACTCTTTCTTTTTCAATATTCGATTCTGGGGCTGGATAATAGCAGGAGCGTTCAACTGAATTTTCATTACTGTCGTGAAAAAAGAACCATTCCCGAAAAACTGAAATAAAGTCATCCTACAAAATTTAGATATTTGATTAACATCCTTCTTGACTCCTGAACTATTTCAATTCTTGTGTTTCCAATATACATCTTGAGATTGTGGGTTGTTATCCGATAAAATATTTGTTCACTCAAACTTCGATGGATTTCTTGAATAATTCTGATAAATACTTTACGTGTCCATTGACATATCCGTGTGCAAGCTAGTTAATGGGAAAATCTTTTTAAATGGCCTTGTATCTTCCTTTCCATTAGATCTCCGGATGGTACTGATTCACCGCAACTTCAAAGTTCATTCAATAGTTATCAAATTTTTTTTCCAATATTAAGAACTATCATTGCTAATTTGAATTATAGATAAGACGACTGAGATTTAATTTTTTACTTCAAACGCGACTAGCATCATGACACGGGTACGTTATAACCATTGAGAACGAATAACTAGAGCTTTCTGAGCTTAAAAGGTATTTTCTTACCACATATTTACGAAGTTTTCATTACTAATACACTTCGCGAAACAATTAAAGGAACAAAAAAATAAAAAAAAAATTTTTTCAACAGGCTGTATCTCAGTGAAAAATGATCGTATAGAAAAAACCAACTTCTGAAGCTTGAAGACTCTAGTTTCTAAAATTATTGGTTAACAATTTTTCAGAGTACCGGTGGCCATGCAGTCATCGGATTAAGCACGAAGAAAAAAGTTTTTCGAATTTTTCGAATTTTAATTTTTTTGCTCTACGCTCATTGGCTGGTGGCCTAGCGAGCTGAAAGGCGATTTTTTTTCTTCAGAAAAATTTCTACAAAAATCTGTTTTGTTCAATTAAAAACTAATTTTTTTCCACCTGTCAAACGTGAAAAACGAGCACAAAAATGTCATTTTGCCATGTTTCGGTTAATGGACTGTATCAACATCAATAATGGGGGAAAGCGTAGGTTATAAAACAATTTGGCAGCCTGATGTTTCCCAAAGTCTCCCCAAATTGGTAGATCGATCGGCTGAGCGGTTTTCTTGGACCGATTGATTGAACATTTGAAAAAATTAAGAGAACAAGGTTTTTTTCTTTGAAATTGAGCTTATCTTTTTCAAATTGGTTTTTACCGAATGAGTCAGAAGGTTTTCAAGAAAACTGTTTTTTAAAACGTGGTGCCAGAAAACGGAAAAATTCTGTCGCTCGGAGTTTCGCTTAACGAGTAACGTGAGCAAGTTAGGGGTATCAAATTTGAATTCATTCCATGATTTTTTTCTGAGGAAATAAAGTTTTAAATGTATCTAGTGTCCATAACTCCAGTGGAGCTGAGTCAGAAATGGTCTCTTGTTTTTTTGAATTTAAAAGTTTTTTTTCATTTTTATTTTACTTTTAGAACAAAACTTAACGAAATTCTTCGAATGTTTTTTTTTCCCAATTTCGGAAAGTATGAAAATGAAAAAAAAGTTTCTTTTTCATGATATATTTGAAGAAATATTGAGTTAAAAGTAAAGAAATAATGTAATTATTGATTGATGAAGAAAATTAGGTCAAGTTTAAGTAACAAAAACCTTGTTCCCTTAATTTTTTCAATATTTCAATCAATCGGTTCAAGAAAACTGCTGAACTGATCGATAAACCGATTTAGGAAGGACTTCGAGGAACATCAGACTGTAAATTTTTTCCATAACCTAAGCTTTTCCGCCAATATTGACGAAGATACAGTCCATTAAAATAAAATGGTGCAATGGCATTTTTTGCCCGTTTTCACGTTTATGTGACAGATGAAAAAAAATTTCTTTTAAATTGAAAAAATTGATTTTTGTAGAACATTTTCTGTAGAAAAAGAAATCGCCTTTCGGCTCGCTAGGCGATCAGTTTTTCCGGAGATATTGGCAGTTGAGTGAAAAAGGATCATTTTGCATTCAAAACAGAATATCTCGAAGATAAATGGTTATATCTAAAAGTCATGAAAAGCAAAACAAATAGGTTATGTGATATTTGCATTGTTCAAGTTCGAGAAAATTTCTCCATGCGCGTAGAGGAAAAAATTCAAAAAAATTTTGAATTTTTTTCTTCGAGCTGGTTGCAAGACTACTGGTACTACGAAAAATTGTGAACCAATAAATTCAGAAACAACATTTTTCACTGAGATACAGCCTGTTGAAAATCACCAAAAAATTCTGAACATTTTTCTGTTCCTTTAATTGTTGCTCGAAGTAAATATTGACAATATTTGAGAAATTACGAATTTAAAATTTTTTGTATGAAATTTTTTAAGGCATCACGTTGCGTATTTTTGAAACATAGATGAATTCAAAATAGTAATCATCGAAATGAATACCATTTTCAATTCCCAGGCTCAGAGATCTTTTATCATGAGGTTGGAGAAATGATAAAAGATCTCTGAGCCTGGGAATTGAAAATGGTATTCATTTCGATGATTACTATTTTGAATTCATCTATGTTTCAAAAATGTTCTCGATGTGGCCTCCGTAATGGCAAAGAATTTTCTTTTTCTTAAAAAAACATTTGGCTTCACAGTCACAAAAAGAATTGGGCGTTTCCATCACTTTGAGAAACTAGCAAGCGGGCCCTGAATAGAGCCACTGTTAAAATCTCATTCAGTGAAAGAGGAAGTACAGATTTCTTTTTTTGCATTTGATTGGAGATGTGAAACTTCATTTTGACGCAATTGGATGTCACCACCTTAGTACCTTGTAATATTTTACTCATTACTTCACAACCAATTGCTTCAAATTTCGAAGTTTTTTATGAAGATTTTGTCCTGAGATGTGCGGGATACTGATGAGGCCCAACAAGGCCGAAACCGGTATATCTCTCATCTCAGTGACAAAATCTAATATCATTTCTCCAACCTCATGATAAAAGATCTCTGAGCCTGGGAATTGAAAATGGTATTCATTTCGATGATTACTATTTTGAATTCATCTATGTTTCAAAAATGTTCTCGATGTGGCCTCCGTAATGGCAAAGAATTTTCTTTTTCTTAAAAAAATCACGTTGCGTAGGTACCTTTTTCCAGGTTTTCGATACTCTTAACCTTTGTCTATATGTTTGAACATTAGATTTATTACAATATTAACTCCGTGTTCATAATTTTTTTGACCTCAACCAACTACTCCAAATCATTGACGGCTCCTTTATGATGGATTCACGGAATCTATTGAAATAAAAAACAAAGCTTTTTCATCAATTGTTTCGTCTTCAATAGAACCTAAAAGAATCTAATGACCTTAATTGGCACCCATTTCGCAATACTTACATCATTACGAAAGACTCTCAATAGGTACCAAAGGAACGTAGTTAGTTCGAAAAAAAAAATACGTAGGTTCGTCCGTAAAATTTTTATATCGAATACGAGCTACGGAATATAATCTTCTTATTGCAATCATCTTTAAAACATCCTCCGCATCCGGAATATGCAGGCTTACTCTATTCTTTAAAACGAGTTGTAAAAAATGTGTCATAATTGGCCGAAGGTTATGATTCTGTACCGGTTGTATCTCATCTTCTGATCAGAGGCGTAATAAGGAATTTATACTAGAATCAGAGGACAATAGGTTACTGATAAGTGTTTGTTGCTATATCTCGTTTTCTGGACACTGGTGGAGTATGGGCTTCACACTGCAATTTGAGAAGAATCTCCACTTGATGTGAATATTCGTATTACCTACATTTTTCATGTGATGAATAGCCCCCTGTTACAAGTGTAATAGGAGCTTAAAATCTGTGAGCTAGGGATCCATGAATTTAGGAAACATTCTATCACCTTTTTTCTCAAAATAGATAACATATTACTGATGTGAATTGTTAACACGAAATATTCAACCACATAGGTAGGTACTAGTTCCCACAATGAGGGGCGTTAACGAAGTTGAAAGGAAACAACACATTTGCAGTCGCGAAAAAATTATGCATAAATTTAACATTGAATTTTCTTCCTATTAAAAAATTCCACCGGTTATGGAAACGTGCCTTTGCTTATTGGGGAACATCAACGAGTAAAAGCAATGAAATGAAAGGAATGCAAAAGGTTTCATGTGTACCCAAGCAGATGCTTCTGATTTTTGATATAATGGTATGCCATTGATTCTTTAAGTTGAGGTATACCAAACTTTTCGGAGAACTTGTTCCGAAAGACATTTGAGGAAACTTCACATAAATCTGATTCCGAATACGACAGAGTTTTATCTTTTCTGAGGCAGAATAACTCAAGCGGAGCTTAATGGAGGTAAGCAGAAAAACAACACACATCGGTGAGAAATTGATCAAACAGTACATAGCCATTCAGTTAATTCAAGAAGAAGATGCAGAGAACAGAATGAAGTCAATTTCAAGCAAAGAATTGATTATGTATACTAGCAGATTTAGAGGCAGAAATAATGAACAAAGAAAAATCATCGCTATTATTGACATTAGTTGCGATGGATGATGGAATCAACCCCAGAAGATGAAGGGAATAGGCGTTCTTGGTTCTATCAGTTCAGTGTTGGGTTAAAACTTAACGTACTGTGCCTAAGGTGACGTAAGGACACAGTAAAAAAGCCTACACAGAACACAACTGGTTCTCCGAACTCGCCCAAGCTCTCATAGAGCTTCTGAGGGGTACTTCGGGCTTCTACACCAATGTCAGAATAATATAATACAATACAGTGCAATATAAACCGATTTCAAGCGAATAACCTGGTCCTCATTGGTAATTACCAACTAGGACCAACTGCATTCAAGCGACTTCGGTCATTGTAGGTTATAATCATTTTACAAGGAATATCCCTGAAGACTATAACCGTAGATAACTGCAGGCAGGACCGTAGATAACCGCGGTCATTACTGGTTATTCGCTTGAAATCGGTTATGATATAGTACAATACAATAAAATACAAAACAATAAATTATCGAAGAAAAGAACTGCTACCGTCAGAAGTTGTAGAAGCTTCATCAGTAAACGCCTTTAAGAATAGTCTGGATGTATGGAGCTCGATTAGATAATAATATCTTATTATCTATATCAATGCATCCTGTCTCATGAGATTGTCTCTTTTAAAATTTTTATTTCATTTTGTATGGGTTTATAGGTTTCCTCAATCCTTATTATTCATAATTATTAATAAATAAATGAATAAATAAATAAATAATCTTATTGTTCTGACAATAACTCTGACACTGCCACCGGGTATGGAAATTTTAGCCTTCTTTGTTTATCGACAAGCTCGGACTAGAGAAATCGACAAGTTTAGTTGAAATGTGTCAAGTTATTAGTTCGTTAGGTCAGCTGTGGTGATATTGAAAAAAAAAGATTTTAAACTCCCAATAGTGATTCTACAATCCAAGGATGGATCTAATTAATCATATTATATTATATTTCCATATATATAATGTCACTCTTGTATGTAATTATGGGTCTACGATCGGGCTCAGCCCGATTTTGCTGTTAAGTTTCATTATAAAGTATGAAATTTATTCGAATAAATTTCCATGTGAAAATCATTTCTATAAGTTTAACATAAAGATTACGAAAAATATGGATTTTTCATGCACTAGTCATCCAGTTGATTTCGGGCTTTTACGGCCGACGGTGGTAGCGGAAAATGATCATGTATTCTTTTGTAGTAGTGTAGTGCCATGGAAAAGTTTCTTATGGCATAGGTATGTTCAACTATAGTCGATTTTAACATTTCAATGCAACCCCAAATGATGTTTTATTAGACGAGAGATTTTGACTAGCATGGAATGTATGTTACCCTTATCAGCGGCTTATTTGAATATGAACAATGCTCTCTGCATCATAGTTTTTTAAAGGATATTTCAAGAGATGTGACAGCTTGAAACAATACGAATTTAGGCAAGAAATAAAATTTACGCGGGATCTCCGTGCACTGTAACGGCTACTTCGATGCTCATTATAGAACCGAATAGAAAGACGTGTAATAAAGTGTAAACTAGTGGTTTACAATGAAATATCAGGCAAGCGAAGCTGCGGGTTTACTCCAGTATTAACTAAAAACGACATCAACTGCAAACATTCATGCAATCACGAACTAAAACAGTAAAAAGGAAAGGCTACTATCATGACTGACAGCTGGCATCAATATGACTAACTCTCACCCCCAAGAGGAAATTTCTGGTATATCTGTTCGTAAGAAAAATAGAATACTCTCTGTTATTCTCAAGGAATCTTGACTTTTGTCCTTGTACCTCCATCATCTGGAATATGCGTTCAAATAAATCTGGAGCTACAAAAAATCAAATATGAGTAATATGAGTAATATGAGTAAACTTCTTTAATAGCTAAACATAATATTATAATTAAAAACAAAAACTGTTGGTTGCAGTAAGTGCATTGTAATGAGAAATCTGAGGCAAAATCCTCAGCAAAACAAACTTGTCCACCCATATTTATAGAAACCATTTGCCTTTCTACCAAAATATACAATCACTAACCAATGAATATTAAAATTCTCAATCATCCCATTCAAAAATATCATTGAAACTATGCTATAAGGCAAGCGTTACTATTGAGTTTTTGAATCTTTAAATGATTCTGTGTTGGTGCCATGGTCTTGTGACCACTAATTATTTATTTGCTTTTCTTTACATCCTTGCTATATTCGACTTGTCCTATATTGTACACTATGTCCCATTTTTGTTGAGGCAACAGTATATCTCAGCTATTATTAAAAATAGATATATGCGGTTTTCGCGATCCTTTGTCACTTTTTTGTAAAACTTTCGAATCCACATTTGAAAAATACAAAGTTTGTGCCCAATCTTTAAAACAGTGCTCTAAAAAAATGTTAACTACGCCACTGACTTTTATACAAAAATATCTATTATGGGCAGTTCTCATTTTATTTTATCTTATACAGGGCCTGAGAAATAATGACATCGCCAAAAGTGAACATCTTCGTTTTCGCCCTGTACAAAAGTAGTTGGAATAGTTCTATTCGCGGATTTGAAAGTTTTACAAAAAAGTGATAGAGGGTCGCGAAAACCGCATGTCTCTATCTCTGATTATAGCGGAGATACAATGCAGTCTTAACCAAAATGAGAAACAGTGTACTGTTTGAAAGGACTAATAAAAGTGTATCAGTTTATTTTTTTATTATCTATTGATATTGTCACTCCGGTTCCACAAAAATATTAGCGTAAAACTCTTTAATTTGTTTTTTCAAGGTATTCATAGATGTCATCACACCTAATGAAAGGAGAATTTCCATAAAATCTATCGTTAAAGCAAATCACAGGAGTTCCTATAACAACATTTTCAAATGAATATTGCTTAATTTTTATTTCAACATTATTCAATTTCGACACTTAGGTAATTGAACTGAGTATGAGGAATGAATGGATTGAATATGAGGAATGTGGCTTATACATGTTTCATGGGACTCTATGAGATGTTTAATCTCCCTATGTTGTCGTCACTTATTTATAAAAGTTATCTTTTGAACTGGAAAAAAACACAAAATCCGATTGAAAAATCTCCCTGTCCACCATGAATAATCATTTTTCGAAACATATCACAAAATAAAGCAACCAACACCACTCGATTAGGAATCAGCTTGATTTCGAAGATTCAAAAGTACTAATCTAGAGAATTATCCGATACGTTGATATCACTGGAAGTCTCAGACTCAGTCAATGCTCTTGAAAAATTATTTTTAAGAAATAGAAATAATGAAATGTTCGCCGAACATATGAAACGATTTGGGTCGTCAGCTACTGAGGTAAAATCAGGATCTTTTGGTCTCTTCTCCAATCAATAGAGGACTCTTGCATTCAGATACTAAAATTTAATCTTGGCTTCAAGCTTAATCGAACTTTTCATCTTTTAGAAGCTGACTCTATGATCTCCCATCGACGTCCTCTAGATCTGAATTATCTAGATCTTGTAATTAATAACCCTACATCTTCAACTTTTGATTTATGGTTCCGCTACGAGATTGGTCATACAATTTTACGTCTTCCGAGGTTTTCAAAGCTTCAATTTCTGCATTTTCAATTAACTGCTTCTAAAAAAGGGGACCATCTCTAGGATAGATAGAAAACTAAAAAATAATAGGGGTTTATTCAGGAAAAAATTTTCGTAACGCCATCCGCCATATCACTGGGGTGCTAATATTTATTATTCACTTTACAAACCAAGATTGGACATTAGAAAAGTTGAATTTTAAATGTAAAATGTTTATTTTTCTCTAGCTTTTAACTTTGCAAATTCATTTATGCTTTCAGGAAAATCTGTAATTAGGGGCAAAATAACATTAAAGAATTCAATTCAATTCGCATTCTTGGGGGATGAATCTTTTCCTGCGGAGCAGTTGGTGAATGGTGGGGTAAGAAAAATTCTGATCCGATCTCAAGATTAGGAAAAGTAGTTCGAACTATTATTTACTCTGATATTTTAATAGATGTCACGAACGCCACTAAATTCTTCCTGTGCTACATACATGTGCTGATATTCTTTTTCCAATTCACTTCTGATGTCATTACTGAAGTTGTGTGAAATTTTTTGGGTACCCTTCATCCTCCCCTACAATACGGCGCCCCCTAAAATTTGGCGCCCTGGGCAAATGCCCAATCTGCCTCTACTGTAGGCCGGGGCCGGAATGTATTGGTTTACCCTTGATATTTTCAACTGTTATACTATGACTTGGCCCCGCTTATGTTTCAAAATAAGGTTTACTGAGATCGAAACAATTGAAATCCCTGGGCCTTAACGCCTTTTGAGGATTGTACACACTTATATTTTTATATTTTGTTAAATAAGTGGTATCCAAAGTGTACGTATGCATAATAAGTTGGAGGACTTTATTCAGTCATTGTGCTGGTAAAGTAATAGGAGTTCGCCCTGGTTTATTCTTAGCTGTTTCTCAAAAGTCTCAAAAGAGACTGAGATTTAAATTTTATCAATCTCAGTTAATCTCATTTTAAAACATTAGGGGGCCATGTTATACCTGTTATTAACATTTTCGAAACATAGATGGTATTCATCGAAATGAATACCATTTTTAATTCCTCACAGGCTCACAGATCTTTTATCATGAGATAGGAAAAATGATATTAGATTTTGTCACTGAGAGGAGAGATATACCGGTTTCACCCTTATTTGGCATAATCAGTATCCCATACCACTCAGGGAAAAAATCTTCATAAAAACTTCTATATTTGAAGCGATTTGTTGTGACGTATTGAGTGAAATATTACAAAGTAGTGACATATAATAGTTTCAAATATGTTTTCAGTGTGGCCTCCGTAAAGGCAAAGAATTTTTCCGATTTATTCTTTTTCTTGAAAACATTAGTATCAACAGTCCGTATGAAAAAAAACACACCCCGTAATATTCACAGATTACGTTGAATCCAATATTTTTATAAAAAATAAAATGAGCCACTACGCCGTCCAGAGTTTTTCCCGGAAATCACAAATCAAATGATGTCAGCAAGAAATGTGATTCGGAATTATTTCATTAGCATCTCAATTTATTCCTATGCATGTTATACATTTTAAGCTAATTGAGTGATGCTAGGTAGGTACCGGTTAAGGTCGCAAACATGATTATTTTCTTTAGAAACAGTCACGTTACCTGACTTCTGAATATGCGAGAATAACCATATCAAATTCATATTACGGTTCTGTTTCAATGCCAGGACTGAACACAAAGCCAGACCTCCCAATTCAAATGTTTTGAAATCTATGGAACTACGTAGTTTGATGAGTCTGAGACTAATTGTAAATAATCTAAGAAATGAAAAATTACAGAATCAATTGGTGTGTGAAAAGAATAAGCCGATATCTTTATTTTTTTCAAAACACCAATTACGTACGATTCATCATGAATTACTCCCCAGACACTATCATTAATTGTTTATCGTTCAAGATCTGGCAGATTTTAAGAATTCTTCAAGAAATATCATATCCTCCTGAGTGGAGTAAATAGGAGAGGGATCTTGGTATTTATAGTTATAAATAGAAGATGATTTTGTCAGAGTTAAGTGTTGTTTAGGATATATCAAAGAGTAGAACCTCTTGTTTCATAACTGATTTTGATATCGTACTAGTTATTTTTTGAATAAGTGTAACATTGGAATCTTCCAGTACGGGATGAATCATTTTATCAGTGCAATTGTAAGTGACATTGAATTTCATTGATAGAAAGTTATGTTATATTTGTGTGCAATATTTTAAGGAGATGATACATATCCAATTTTTTTGCATACGCCTCAAGGCTGAATTTTTTTCTTGGAAAAATTGATTGAATGTTTCTTTCGCCTGGGAAAGATCAGTTTGATATCTATTCTTCATTTTAGATTGCTCATTGCCTCTATGCATTTTGAAGAAATTACAATGTATTTAGTTAATCGTAACTTCGGCTATATTAAAACTGTTCTCGCTATGAATTCAGTTTGGATTTCAAAAGGAATGGGCAAAAATATGTATTTCTTTGAAACTTAAGTTGTTTCTCGATGGGCTAAAATAAGTATATCTTGATATACAGGTTGTCCCAAACTTGATGAAAAAGGTTCTTCTTAATTTCAGATACAAACGAAAATGGGAGGTTGCACGGATAATATTAAGGAAAAAAATCGTTAAATATTATCTCGCAAACACTTCGTTTTCGAAAAGAACCATGTTTTTGTTCAAGCTTTTTTCTCATAGTATCTGCACTACGCACAAGATATATTGTGATTCTTTATGAATCAATGCTGCGGATGTAAAAAAATAAGCATAAAAACTAATTCACCAAATATTGGGTCAAGAAAATATTTCAATTTTCTATTTTTGTTTATTTGATGTTGGACTCAAATCCTCAACAACCCTACCTCCCGTTTTAAATGAATGAAAAAACGAAATAACAACAAATTTCTTACCAGTAATCCTGATGAATGTTCGTGAGCCTATAAATTGCCTATTAAATGAATGAAAAACGATATAACAACAAATTTCTTACCAGTAATACAGTAATCGTGAGCCTATAAATTGAAGATGGTATTCATTTCTTTGGTAACTATTTCCAATTTACTTATGTTTCGAATACCATTCCATTATTCGAATTTTTTAAATTATTTAATTTCCCCTGAAACGGGTAAAATTATTGACCATAGCTTTTAACAATGATTTTTCATGATAATTTTATTTTCTTGAGGATTTCTAGGAAATTGCTCGGAAGTACATAGGCAAAAATTGTTTAATGTTAGATCAAAGTTTAATTCTACAATTATTAGCAAAAACAAGTTATGGGAAATAAAAGCGGGAAGTTTTCTAGAAAAAATGTCTTCTCTGGAATTGCAATCACAATTGGCGTGATATAAACTCTGAATGGTCATCTATCTCAAATTTCAACTGTTTGTTTATTCTACAATATATGAGATTGAAGATAGTCTCAGGTCCGGTAAATGTAGTGTTATCTATCACTCGAGGATGCAGTTCACTTGTAATCTCAAGCTGCAAGGACTACTCGCTTTTTATAAGATCTTTCTCATTTATTGCTGTAAAATTGTACGGCGGAATCAACAAATCTCCCGGGACTTTGCTAATGCTCACTAACAAAAAAGATGTGAAAAAAAACCTACATTGTTTCTTGTCTTAGCGTTGTGGCTTACAGATTTTTTTTTCTATCCCAATATTTTCACTCTAAATAAAGTATTGCATGCTCGATAAGAAATGAATAAATTTTGTTTGTTAATTGCAGGCAACTAATTATTGCATATTACCCTTAATAAAGCCTATTATATGAGAGCATTATCTGCATTATGTAGGAGCAGACCTTATTATCCCAGCCCAGAAATCAATGTTCCAAAATTATCCTATGCCGTTACACCATCGAATAGGCGATCGATTTTGTGCACGCTACATAAAACAAGACTCACAATCAAATTATGTACTTTTTTTAGTTTTAATATTGCGAATCCTAATGAATTTTTCTGATTCATGCCTGAATTCATAATGGATTCTATTGATGTCTGGATAACTTGTTATAGTTCGTTGAAGATGAAAACTGCTCTTCAAAGTTTTTCCTACGACTGCAGATGTCAGGAATTTGGTGATTACTGGAAGAAGTGAAGTCAAATTGATTCCTTGTCAAATCTCCTCAGATCTCGAGGGTCATCTACAATTTTTTCATCAATTGAGTGGATTTCTTTGAGTGAAAATGAAAACGGGACCCGCATCGGATTTGATAGAATGAAGTATTTCTTTAATGTCCCCATTGATATAAAAAAAAAGAAATAGCGTTTTTTCCTAATAGACGATGAAAGTTCAATATCGTTGATTAATGTAGGTATACAATTCCTTTTCTCTCTTCTCGAGAAGAATGAAATTCAATGATACCTTTCCCTCGAAGTGAATTTCTTTCTCTCCATCTAAGGTAGAATTGCATTTGTTATGTCTTTGAAGAGTTATAAATTATATTTCGATTTTTGCTTTCATCTGCAAAAATATCTGTGCATGGTTCCTTGAATTTTACTTTTGTTTCGACTTCCTTGAAGTTGATTCATAATATTTTTTAGAGGATCAAACCGATGACTTGATTATATTCTTGTAGCATTTACGTTAATTAAGAAGGTACAGTGGCAGCCTTACCCATTGAGAGGCTCCGGACTGCAGATCTTTGCGAGGCCCTTTTGTCCTTCGTGAAAAGTATGTGATGCGAAAGTAGGTTTGTTTTATGTATTTGTCATTTTTGACGGAAATTCTAGAGTTCCACTAATAACAAATAAATAAAATTTTTTTTTTGAAATATTTTATATTTCACATTGAAAAGAGATATTATAATTTTTGAAACTGATATTCGGGGCTTTTCTTAGATTAGAATCTTTACTTAAAGCACAATAATTATCAAATAAATGAGCTTCGTCATTTCTGGCTGAAAGAATAGCAAAGGTTGACATCTCGCCCGATCATGTGTGGTGGCAATACTTCTCAGGACTATTTCGATAGTGGGGTAAGCTTCATTTAATTTCAGCACCGAGATATTGTTGTCGTTATCTTTCATACACACTGATGGACATTATACAGTTCTTCGTTCAATTCATGTCCATCAATATCATCCTATTGTCCTACAGTCACAGATCGAAACTCATAGGGTCACTTCCTCTCAACATCATGTGCAGTATGTTAATGGCAATAAATCAGCAAATCAACATTTTGCAACCAGTTATTGATGAAAAAGAAAATTCTTTGCCTTTACGGAGGCCACATCGAGAACATTTTTGAAACATAGATGAATTCAAAATAGTAATCATCGAAATGAATACCATTTTCAATTCCCAGGCTCAGAGATCTTTTATCATGAGGTTGGAGAAATGATATTAGATAAAAGATCTCTGGCTCTAGCTCTAGGTTTAAGGATATGAGTGATGGAATAATGAAATAACTGTTGCTCCGGAGTGGGGAGAAATTACATTAGCTATAATGAAGATCTCATATCATCAAGGTCTTTGATTACGTTGATCTTGGAAGATCTTTGGAAATTCCCGAGGAATGCAGAATAAGGGACACACAGTTTGAACTTCTGAAGAGTTTTTCAACACCTAGAAAACAGAGAGGTGACCTAGAGGCCAATCGTGAATAATTTACATGGGATACTGTGGTTATAACCTTGGGTGTTCCGCAGGGTTGCATTGCGGGTCCACTTTTATTGATTGCATACATAAATAGTTCGAATTGCTGATTGTTTGCTGATGACACAAAATACTTGATCCGATCTCTTTTGTATCACTTTTTCCATCGATGGTTCAAATGTTGATATGAACCTAATATACCAATTGAAATCCTGTCATCAATTTGCAAAAGTATCAATGTATGTGTTTTTTTGAAAGGGCAGTATTCTACGCCGATACACGTTCTCTATAGTTGTTTGTGCTAGGTTGGAGATTAAGGGTTTTTGGGACTGGTTCTTGATAAAAATCTGAATAAGTGGGGTTCCCATATTGGGCATTCGAGGTATACTTAACACTACTTGCCATGTAGTGTTTATGTTGAGGAGCCAAATTGTTTTTGCACTCATAAATTTGGTGTATTAAGCTAATTTATTATGAATTATCTTTTGAGGTAGTTCCACTTCAGACACCATTGTCGTAAATTGGAAGAAAGCATTGAGTACTATTTAATTTAAGGTTATAAATAGAGTTGAGGAGGAGTGCCCAAGAGAAATAATCTTTTGCGTTGATATTACTTGGTCCTGTATAAAAAAGATGAAAGAAACCCACTGTCTTAGGAAACAGCTCTCCGGTGGTCAACCAATGAAGTTGTCGGCACAATCCTGGTTATCATTATTATTATTATTTTGTATTCTCGAGACATATTCAAGAAAATTAGAAACGAATAGATTTTTCCGCACCATTTTCAACTTCCACTGAAAAAATGTTGAATATGTACAGGGTGATTGTTTATATTTTACCCAACAGCTATTTCAGTTAATATTGGTCGTACGAAAACGTTTGAATGGGCAAATTTGAAGTATTTTTCATGGGCATTCAGAATTCAGTACTAAGAAATTCATAAAAGCATCGGAAACCTGAAAATTTGTTGTGAACTATTGTTTTTTGAATGGTACACCCTGTATTTTATTTTTCTAATCGGTAGAGCTGTTTCTTCTGATTTCAAATATATATTCTTTATTGAGGTTAATTTCAGCAGCGTTTGGAAAATATAGATTTTTTCGTCTTAATCTAAGGCAGCTGTGAAAGGCCACTCGAGAATATGTGATTTCTTTATATCGAAGTTCTTCAAGTTCTATTCTATGGCCTCCTGATAGTCCCTACTTGACCTCCTTGGACACTTTTTATGGGGATATTTGAAATATAAAGTGTATATGGCCCCTTCGCAAAATATCAGAGAGATTATTTTCAGAATGGAGAAAGAAATAATTGAAAACCTCAATATATTCCATACTTGGTAAGGAAAACCTTAAAAAAATGAATTAAAAGATATCGACTGTGTGTAGTCATATATGAGGGTTATTTGAACACTTAATTCAACTTTTAGTTAATATATAAATCCACGTTTCCTTTAATATAAAGAAATCGCATCGTTATCGTGTGGCATTCCACAGCTGACTTAGATTTAGAAGAAACTATCTTTATTTTTCAAAAACTGCCGAAATTAACCTGAATAAAGTATATATATATATATATTTGAAATCAGAAGAAAGAGCTCTACCGATTAGAAAAATAAAATACAGGTTGTACCATTTGAATAACAATAGTTCACAACAAATTTTCAGGTTTTCGATACCTTTATGAATTTCTAAGTACTGAATTCTGAATACCCATGAAAATACTTCAAATTTACACACTCAAACGTTTTTGTACAACCAATATTAACTGAGATAGCTATTGAGTAAAATATAAACAATCACAGTGTATAAACCCTAAATTCATGCGACAAAATTCAGGTGGTGAATACTCGTACGAAATTAAAATGGGTCTATCCTATAACAAAATTTTCTAAAACCTTCCCCTTTCTGAGATATCACCCTTTGACGGTGGTGACTAAATTCAGTCTTTATTTTTTTTTCTAAAATTCCAGTAAAACTAGAAACCTGAAATTCTGTAATTTTCGTGCATTCACAAAGAACTAATCGGGGGTAATTTTTCATGAAATAAAATTATAAATGAAAATCCTTGTTTTGTGTACAACTTTTTTTTAAATTTTTTTCTCAAAAAAAAAGTTGAGGACAAAAATCATTTTTATAATTATTTTAATGAATTGAATGGAAAAAAGTGAAGATGTAAAATGTGGAAGGATTCATAATAAATGATGGAAATGACCACCTCCCACCTCCAGTCAAATTACACGAACATAGTCTCCGTGTCATGAACTGCCGTGTCTATCGGAATTTGGGAAAAAAAAATTGAAACTGAATTTATTTATTTATTTATAAAATTCGCTTCAACCACAAGGGTTATTAGCGATGGAATAATAATGATACATAATAAATTAACACTAAATTAAATCATTTTTGTCAAATGTACACTGTTGAGAAAGTTCATAATATTTTTAACTTCACACTTTTCCATCAAAATGTCTTTCAAAGTCCCATGAATTTTAGTCGCCTTTCAAGAGTAACATCTCGGAAAGGAGTGGGCTGAGGAAATTTTGTATAATTACCAAGAAAGTTCCAACAAATTTCAAAGTTGTTGAAAATATCCAACCTTCTTATTAAAAGTGCGAGTGTAAATGTCGTCAATGCCTGACCCCTGCTATTACCCCATTTCTTCATATTTTGTTTTTCTACCTTTGCTGTCACTTTTTTTATGTGCCTATTTATACCCAGAATGGGAGTTATAGACAGGGAAAAAAACAAACAAAATTAGAATTGATTTCCAATATCAATCTCAACCCAATTGAGTTTTATTTATTTTTTTTTAAGTTATTGTGGAATTGCATGAATGAATCCTTATTAGACTCCATGTTTTCCTTCATTTTCTACAACGTAATTAATAAATTCAACTGGTTCGAAACTATCAGTTTTTCGACCAACTTTCTTTGAAATAACTGAGGTTGTCTTACAAAAAACAAGTGCAATTATTGTGTTCATATATGTTTTTCGGTGGCAAAAATTATGAAATCAAGAAACTTTGTAAGGAATAATCCGATTCTAATTTATTACAGCAGATTCTGTTTAATACGCTGCTCTGCTTATTTGTGTGTTTCTATGACAGAGAGTCTCAACTTTTGTACTCAATACTGAATCAAATTCAATACTGTCTTTTATTTTGCCATTAATATATGAGTGAATTCAAAGCAGCGGAAAATAAATTTGATTCATTCCTTATGAATGGAGTAATACCTCTATGACCTCTATACCTATATGAGAAAGATAAATTACAATTGTTCAGTTCAAAAAGGGTGTGTAAACATTTTGCAGTTTTTCCTGGGAATCATATGTCTATCTCTACAAGAGGACATCAATCTGACAGATTTGGATCCACAAGATGCTCAACAAATCATCGAACAACAAGATAATAGCCTCAAGTATGCCCCAAAAGTAGAATCGAACGTCCCAGCTGTCAGATATCTTGGAAACGAGAAACATAATGTTGTTGAAGATATCTACTTGGCCAACCAGTATCATGGTCAGGATGGTTTAGGCGGATATCTTTATGGGTATTCGGTACCCGATATAGCAAAAACTGAGAAGAAAAAAGCGGGGGGAGATCTTAGAGGTGCCTATAATTATATCGCAGGAAATGGACAAGAAATAAAGGTGAATAATTCTCCAGAGAATATTTTTCTGATATCGATAATTATAGATGAACACATTTATCATTATAATTACAATTCATACTAAATTTTCTTCGAGAAATTTATTATTTTTTGCCAATATAGGTTGAGTACTGGGATGATGGAACAGGTTTCCATCAAATAGACAACGTCCCAAAAAATCTACCTGAAGATCTACCAGCTGTCAAAGCCGAAAAAGAAAGATTCCTCAAGAGATGGCAGGAGGAAGCTGAAAGAAATTCACGCCCTGTAGAGTAAGTTATTGAGGAAAATATTTTTGCAAGCATTCGAATGACTTTTAACAATTCCAGGGATCCTTATAACAGTGAAGGTCAGTACAAAGAAGGACCCCTCTCAGTTCAAGGACAACTGCAACGTCAACAACAGTTCGCTGCTCAATTTGGTAAATCTGCAGCTTACAAACAATCAGAAGGATCGGCTTCCCAACAGAGTGCCGTATTTCAATCGAATTTAGCTGCACAAACTTATAACGCGAACTATCAACCTTACCAGGGAAAAGATCAACAAAATCAAGGTGCATACCAACCCAAACATTCCAGTGCTTATACAAAGGGTCCACAAGCAGGCACAGGTTATGGCCAAAGTCAATTAGGTGGAGGCTATGGCTCTGCAGGTAATGGAGGTTATGGAGGACAATCTTCTGGAGGCTACGGGCAAGGCCAGTCGGCTTACGGAAGTCAGGTAGGATATGGCAGCGGAAGTACAGGACAAGGAAGCGTAGGATACGGAAGTCAATCAGGATATGGCGCCCAAAAACCCGCAAGTTCCTCTGGTTATGGTGGTGCTACAGGTTATGGTGGACAAGTTACTAGTAGTCCGTCCGGTTATGGTAGCTCAGGAGGATATGGCAGTCAACCTTCAGGTGGAACCTATGGAGGGCAAACTTCTTCAGGATATGGTGGTTCTGGAGGATATGGCGCAAAACCTTCAGGATATGGAGGGCAAAGTGCTCCAGGATATGGCAATACTGGAGGGTACGGAAGTCAACCTTCAGGAGGATCATCAACATATGGAGCTCAACCTTCTTCAGGATACGGAGGATCAAGCGGTTACGGTGCAAAACCTCCAGGTGTTCTTCAGGTTACGGAGGACAAACTTCTTCAGGGTATGGACAATCTTCAGGGGCTTATTTAGGACAGTCTAGTCAGAACGTGAATAAATATGCAGCTGTACAAAGTTCCCCATACGGACAAGCTCAGACTCACAGCAAATATATCTCTAATCAAGGACAAGAAGATGATGGATCTTATAAACCGGAAAAAGATGAAGAACAAGGTCCACCTAAGGGATTCTTCTATAAATTCGATTATCCAGTTGGTATTATTGTGTCGAAACAAGGTCCAGCTCAGGGTGCTTCATATGGTCAAGACGGTAGTGGATACCAAGATAAGCTAAAAGGGCATGGATCGTATTAAAAATTCAAATTTTTTTAAAGTAAACAGAACTTGAATTAATAAATACATCACTTTATTTATTATTGTACATATAAATCCATCAGTGTTTATGAATTGACTTATAAATCGAACACAACTACATAATTTAAATGAGTAATTAAATAGAAAATAAATAGGTAGGTATATGAGCTGATCAAGTTAATTTCACATTTGAATAATAATAATGCGTTATCTACTAATAAATTAGGAATAAATTATTTTCAAGACATTTAATTATGAAAGTTCCGAAAATTATTTCTCGGAAAGTTTTTGAATCATTATCAAGAGGATGTGCACGATTTACTTCCAATCAGATGATTTCATTAGACAAAATTGCAGAATACATTTGTACTTATTGATTGGAATTCCGTAGTAGACTATGAATATTAATGTTTGCGGGGTGATGATTCGTGAAAATCTTTTTAGTGATTCAACAAAGAAAAAAACTAATGACCAATGAGATACTGAATTGTAGTGATGAATGAACTAAATTACAAAGCTTTGATAGGTGAAAAAAATAATGCAATTTAGGGATACGTGAATAATTCAGCCGCATCAGGAATACTTTCAACTATATCTCCTTGTTTCTGAGGTTTCAAAATGATCAATTTTTGGGGAGGCTTCTGATTGCCTTGGGATCCAACTATTGGAAGTCTATTTATTATGGGAAATTTTTGCCAACAGAAGATAGGAAGCTCTGAAATCCCTGTCCCCACGTTTTGTCCAACAGTCTGAATGCCTTGCCCTATATTTTGTCCGAATTCTTGCACTCCGTTAGAGACGTTTGATATTACTTGGGGTACATTAACTTTATAGGAAAAAATTGGGAATTTTGGATCCAGCCTGCAATTATACCTTGTCTACTTTCTGTTCCTTGGACGTCTCTGTGAAAAAAAATAAATTAGTGTTTGGGAAACGTCAGATGTAGGGGTGCGCGGGGTAATCGGAGCGATCGGGAAATGGGAGCTATGGTGATTTAAAGGAATGTAGGCAAATTGAATTATTTATAATAAACACACGTATGCCTTCACCTGAGTGGTATGAGGTTTTAGTGTCTTGCGTTCAGTCAGGAAGTATATATTCGTTTGTTATCGCTCCGCGCTTGTAAAAAACTATGGATTTGCACCGCTAAGGTAAGCATGATATTTTATTCTTATTTCATCATGTTTATATTCATTAAATTCGTAGATCCATTCCCTAAAGAACTTTTTTGTTCAATTGCGATTGAAATTAGGGTTGTATTGTAAAGGACAAAAGATCCTTGCGGTCCAAGTTCCCGGAAGGCTGAACGTAGCCACAACGACCCCTGTTCAGGGTTATATTGTTTATATCATTATTTTTCAGAATGGTAGTCAGCGGGAAATGGGAGCCTAGGATCTCATAAGAGGAATCTTTAAGTGCAATTTGTTTTGACACAGAGAAAAAATGTGCAGATGTGGTACCGATGCAGAAGTTTCGTTATAGTCCAGCTTCTTATATTTGTTCCTTTTGTTTGGATCCGCGAGATATGTTTTTTCTCTAATATCGTTGGGCTACGCGCATTCCCTTTAGTTCCAACCGCCCGGAGTATGAGGAGAGACTACGGGTATTCCATTTAACACCTTTTCAAGATCGCCGAATGAGAGGTGACCTAATATTTAGCTTCCGAGCAATGAATGGCATATTGGGAGTCAACCTTACATCTTTATTCACCCGAAACACGAACAACTTGCGAGGGAAAACTTCAGAACAGCTCAGCGGCAAAGTTTCCTTGTTAATAGAATTTTTTATATCTGGAACGGTTTGCCTGCTGATGCGGCCAGTGTAAACTCATTCAAAAACAAACTCGACCAATTTCGTTCATCTCTTGCATAAATGGATGTTTCAGTGAATCTGAATTACTGGTTTATTTAAATTTTAATTTCATGTTATATCACTTTTATTTGTTTTTCTGGCCTCAAAGACGTAGTCTCGGCTCTTATTATAAAAATAATAATAATAATAATAATATTCTTAAAAAATAGATTATTTTATTTTTGTTGCAATGAATAATTCGTAGTTACTATGTTTAGTTAAAATTTTAAGCAATAATTATTATTATGGCTCTCATTTTCATGTGTCGTTTAATGAGAGCGATTGACTTTTTTCGTAGAACTGTTATTCTACCACAATACAGGAGTGTGAATGAATTCTTAGTGTGATTAGATCATACCCGTATTATTGTTCTAAGAGTTCTCAATGAAAAATTATAAAAAGGTTAATAAATATGAAGTTTTCCCTTAGTAGGCTCCCATTACCCTGCGCTCCCCCTATCAGTTGAAGAGTGCCAGATCTAGATCTCTAATTGCCTGAAAACTGATTTATGGTGTGAGTACGAAAACTATAAGACGAAATTGCAATATGTCATGTTATGTTTGTGAAGTATAATGAAGAATATAGTCCATTATATACAGAGTGTCCAGAAGTCGACCGGAATCAAATCACTGGCTGAGTCATCATAAAAATATTTCAAAAAATTGTATTTTCCAAATTATATTGCATTTTCTATTATTCGAGGAAATACACAACTTGTGATTATTCTCGAACTCCCGTTGCTACAATTTTTTACTTTTTTCAAATTTTATTTTATTTATTTTTCCTATGTTATTTATATAAGAATACTTTATATTCTTTCGGTTACATGTCCATCATAAATGAATGCACTAGACCTGACGGAAATTCCTGCATAGATCATATATTCCTAAGAAAAGTAAATCTCGAAAATCGATTAGATCATATAAACGGATACGTATTGCAATATCTTATTACTGATCATTTTCCAACCATTTTGATTATAGATTCAGAACATAAAACTCTGTTACATAAAAACGAGAAAAAAAAAGGTGAAGAAATATATAAACTATGTGAAATTAAGAGATGATTTACAAAATGAAACATGGTCACTAATGTATGAAAAAGAGAACGTGAATGACATGACTTGCTTCTTTATTGAAATTTTAAATAATCATATAAATAACAACGCACATTCCGTAATTATAAGAAATAATGAGTCTTCTCGTAAAAAATGGATTAGTCCTAGTATAATAAAAGCAATTAATATAAAAAATAATCTCTATATGCAGTTAAAAAAAGATCCTAATAATATAACCTTGAAATCTAATATAATAAATGTAAGAATGAAACTCGAAAACTATAATAAATAATTCAAAGCAAGACTATGTACAGAAAATAATATGTGGAACTCAAAATGAATCTAAGGCTATGTGGAAAGGTATGAATTATTTGTGCGGAAATCCGAAAGATACTAAAATAGAAATTCAACAAATCAAGTATGAAGCAGTGGTCCACGAAGATAAGACAGACATAGCTAATTTATTCAATAAACATTTCAGTGGTATAGGAAAACTTTATGCTGATAGAATCGATCCACCTAAAGAGTATAAAGAAATAGATACTTTTCAAGGTAATTCATTCTACTTATTTCCCGTCGACACTATAGAAGTGCAAGATATAATAAGTCAGCTAAAGTCGGGAAAGGCTGCTGGTCATGATTCCATAAGAGCTGAAACTTGGAAAGAGATCAAAATGGAAATAGCGGCACCGTTAGCCTATCTCATAAACTACCGTTTTGAGAAAGAATGCTTTCCTGATACGTTGAAGAAAGGTATAATCAAGCCAGTATACAAATGCGGAGACCGATCCGAAGTTACGAACTACAGACCCATCTCTCTGATATCGAACCTGGCAAAGATAGTTGAAAAGGCTATAAAAACACGCATTATGGGTTACCTGAAAAAATTTAATATCATTGACAAAAAACAATGCGGATTTGTTGAAGGAAAATCAACCGAAGATGCCATAAGAGAACTAACAGGAAAACTTTACGAAAGTCTGGATAAAAAGATCCCTTCACTTTGTATATTTATAGATTTATGTAAGGCATTTGATACAGTGTGCCATATTCGACTGCTCAAAAAATTGAAAATTTATGGATTTAGAGGTTCGATGTACAAATTATTGAAAAGCTATTTATCAAATAGAAAACAGGTTGTGGAGATTGGAGAAACAAGGAGCCAAGAAGAGAAAATTACATACGGAGTTCCACAAGGTACTGTCTTGGGTCCTGTTCTATTTCTCATTTATGTAAATAGCTTACTCAAAATGAAACAGTCTGAAGGTGCGATCTGCTTTGCTGATGATGCCGTTATCCAATATCAGGGTAAAACATGGGGTGAATTGAGAGAAAAAGTTCAGATAGAATTTCCACATATAATAAATTGGTTCAAGCATAATAAACTAACATTAAATACCGACAAGACTAAATATATGGTGTTCAGCTCTTATGCCTCGAGCCTTCCAGATCTGGGAGATCTTGTTTTTGATGATGGAATATGTATAGCTGAAACAAAGTACATGAAATATCTAGGAATAACAATTGATACACAAATGATATGGAGCGAACATATAAAAAATGTTGTGAACAAGCTAAGAAATCTTCTTTTCAAGTTCAGGTATTTGAGTAATCATCTGATCTCAAAAAAGCATTTAAAAATTTTCTATCAAGCCTTGGTTGAGTCCCAGATCACCTACGGGATAGTTGGATGGGGTGGTACATATAATATCCACATCAAACCGTTAGAAATCATCCAGAAATGGTCTTTGAAAATAATTCATAAGAAAAACCGTACTTTTTCAAGCCAAAGGTTGTTTAAAGAAGCAAAAGTACCAGATGTAAGGCAATTGTATGCTTTGAAGATCCTGTCAAACGTCATATTGGGGAGGATACCTATGGTAACATTAAATCATGACTATACCACTAGAGGAAGATATACTTACCCACCATTTATGTGTAACAAAAGTATAGGCCAAAGAAGTTTCGCATATCTTGCACCAAAAATTTTCAATACAATTCCTGATCATATAAAAAATATAACAAATATTAAGAAATTTAAAAGACAATTGAAGGCTTGGATGAACCATGGAAATAGACAAATAATACACAGATTGATAAATAATAATTGAACAATAGAAACCTAGTTCCGACTCTCATATAATATAAAAAAAAAGGAAAGAGACTAAAAAATACCGATTAGAAGAAAAAAAAAAGCCGAACACGACAGAATAATACCTGATGAAGACAAGAAGTGATACTCGAATGTGACAAAAAAAAAAAAAAACTTTACCCAATTACGACAAAAAACAATACCCGAACATTGTCCCTCCTGGAATGTAAACAGAATATTTTTATGTTGTATTTTTGTTCTACCTCAAGGAACAGTACTAAGAATTATTTTTACTTTAAAGTCACGAACAGGTTGTAATATAATTCACCTCTGTGATGTTTTTCGTTTATTTTTCGAAATAAACTTTATTATTATTATTATTATTATTATTTCTCAAAACTCTCAGGAATTTCATAATTCCTCGAAATATGATTGATATGGACTTATAGGTACGTTTCCATAGCAACCAAAACACCCAATAGTTGCGATTTCTATCAAATTTTGTTTTTATTAATCACTACAGGAGAAAAGATTGTGGAACTGTTATAACATGCAAATACAATATCCTACATATATCATTATAAATAATCGTAGAAAAAATTATATGTTCAGCTCGGCAGTAAAGTAGATTGCCTTAGCTTGATTCCTAGCGGAGCGTCAATCTCCTACTTTGCTGACTAGTAAAACAAATAACTAATATTTTGCATTATGTGATATCAAGTACCCATACCAATAGACTATTTTTTAGGCAGAAAATTAAAATTGTTGCTGACTGGTGTTTAAGCTTTTTGCAGGCTGCGCAACTTCGTGCTAGGGAGGAATGGATAATTGCAAAACTACTATTATCATGTGAGAGGTTGACATTTTTGACGAGGTGGGTAATATGAAATCATGGATTGACTGACATAATTGAAGAACATCTTTTTTTCATGCAAATTGTAATTTTTTTAATGGAAAAGAAATCTTTCTCAAAAAGTTCTAAGCAAAACGGTCCTCCTAGCATTCCTCTAAAATGTTCAGAGAATTTTTGTGATGTAGAAGTACTAATAATGAATCATCAATATTCGACCGACAAAAAACTTCTGAAAGCACTAATGGGAGAATATGATCAAGATAACGATGTTTTCATATAATGAAAATTGATAATCCTGTTGTAATATTTCTACACAAGTTAGGTTACTCTCCAAATTTAATCATTTTCCAGTTTTAAATTTCATTGAACATTCTGTATGAATATAAGATTCCAGTCGGGTGTTCATAACAACGTTCGGTAATATACTATTTAATATTTGATTAATCAATATGAAAACAAAATAATAAAATCATGATCATACCCAATTGGTACTAGCACATATCCCCTAGGCATCAATGGCACTGCACTTGACAGACAAATGATCAAAATTGAAGCCAACACTCCAAAAAAAATTTTTGTCGAAAACATTTTATACTGATTCTACACCACTTCGAGTTGATTTTATAAATAAAAACTTTTGAATTTTAAGGTTTGAAATGTTCAAGGAATCTCAATCGATTCATCCTCTCGACTGGATAGCTTTATAACCGGTCAAGGTACCTAAAAAACGAGATGTCTGCTTTTGCTGAAGAGCTCATTGAAACAGTTAGGTTGAAGATGGTGATGAGAGACGAAATTGGGTTTACGGAGTAGAGTTTGACCAATATATATAAGGATCTGAATATATATATTTTTGGTCATAGGCGTGCATTACTACTTTCCTGATGTGATAATGCTGTCAGAAAAATTAAAGGTGGGAAGGTGTCACAAAAATTCATGACAATACTGTAATGTTTTTCTTAGATTAACAATAAGAACAATAGTTTGGTTGAGACTTTCGCGGCCATCGTTGAATATCACCTGTTCTTTCGAACATTTCGGCCGTCGTTGTGGATTAGTTCTAGACCTTTTGCCAGTTCGAGTATCTGGCATCTTCAGGAGTTATATTTCAGGAGATGTTTCCGCTGACAATAAGAACAATGTATTTCGGAATCGAATGAATGAGTGGGTGAATTTTACTTAGAAACTTTTTGAATTGAATTATCTTTACTAGCTCCGAATGTAATTCCTGTCCATCTAGAATCGAAGTTCGCAATTGGGGACACGTGAAGAGTTGCCAACGAGAGATTCAAAGGATGCCAAGAACAGCATTTTTCTTCTTGAAAAACGACTGAATTAAAAATCACAATCACATATTCATTTATTCTTTGGTAGCTACGTTGATACTCCACATCTTCAGTCTACATGAAATTTCAAGTAATCAAAGTGGCACAATTCTATATGAATTGTAATGATAAAATGTTGGAAAAGCTCTGATCACCCTTGTTTTGAAAGCCTTTCAAATTGTAAAATATTTCAGAGGGCGGTGTGTTTATATCCTCTCTTATTTCATACTGTCCTAAATATTCTATTCCTTACTGATGGTCTGAGAGTCCTGATGAGTTACTGGAATGTTAATTAAAATTTAATGCTTCATTAAAAATTTGGCAATGGACGTTCTCGCATATCAGCGGTATCCAGGATGTCTTGTAAAGTTGAAAAAAATTTATCTTAGAGTATTTTCACTTATTCATGACATTTTGATTCCAGTCAACTACGATTTTCATAATGTGAATATATGTGTATCTAATCATGAACTTTATTCGGACTTATTTATTGTAACTTCGTTTTAACTTTCATTTTTAGATCTTTTCCAACATCTAAATTTGAAGGCAAGAGGGATATGAATATATGTACACACTTTCAAGACGGAGACGTATATTTATATCTTTTTTCCGTAAATTTCTGAGAACTTAGTTGTTGTGTTGAACAAAGGCAATACTTGAGGAATTTACTGAACATAAATTGAAAAACCCAAAGTATAGGTGTCTTTAGCAGATATTTGAATCCGCCAGTTGTGAATACAGAATAAATAATTACCGCAATTACTCAGATACCAGAATCCCATTAATCCATTTCACATATTGAAATAAAAAGTTATATTTATACAAGAAAAAAAAAAAAAATTGGATAAACGATAACTGATTTTATTGTATATTTTGTAGAAACCTAATTTCCGAACTTTGTGAGTAACTGTAGGTAGACTACCTATATCTATGTACGCTACTGGTCTCTAATATGCAAGTTATATGCTAGAGATGAAAGCGTTTCCATTCTTCTTAAGGTATTCCACTGTTTATCGATTTAATTTCCAATTTCATCGTATAACGGATGTCACATTTGAAGGCTTTGTTTGGACCGTAATTAATTAATAGAGACAGAAATGCGTTATCTGAAAGTTCGTATTCAATAAGGTTCTTGCAAGAACCTTATTGAATACTATCATGATAGTTTCCCATCCAATGAGGTAATTAGCCAAACAAAGAGAAAATAAGAGATTGAAGTGAAAAGGCTCATTTTGAGATGAAGTTCTCTTTTTTATAGTTTCTGGGAAATAATCCACATTTTCATTTCATATTCATTTTATTTCCAGATGGCCATCAAACCAGTTCGATATAAAATTCTTTTTCTATCATTAGGTTGATTTGTAAATACTTAGTGAATAGGTTTGAATTTCAAGAATTCTTCAAATTAATAAATTCATAACTCCAGCGACATACTTTGGTAGTGTTACTTCAGTTTCACTTGAAATATATCGATTATATCTGGCCCTATTGCACTCCGAAATGATCTGTTTGTTTTAAATTGAATATTGAATGAATGTTGCAAAGGTCATCAACTACATCCAACATAAAATACAAAATTATTATAAAGGTGAAAAAATATTTTCTAATATATATTTATTGTTTCATATTGAATTTCGGATTAATTTTATATTTCCTGAAATATTAAATGGAACTCTGTGATTTTATATTTCTGCCCTAAGTCTGAAAAAATGTAAAATGATATAAATCAACAACAAAGCGAAAAAGAGAAAAAATCAAATGAAGGGTAAAAAAGTATTTTACTCATGAGAATTTATAAATATCTAGGATCAAATTATTCTTATTAAATTAAGTTCTGATTAGTAGCTTTACTTAAAATACGAATGCGTGGGAATTTTTTATATTGAAGTCATCCGATCGCATATACCGTTTCTGAGAACATGTGTAACATTTGAAGGCTTTGTTTGGGCTTTGATTTGTCAAAAAATGAAGGAGTTCATTTAGGACCTAATTGTAGATAACTCACCAATTTTGTAAATAACATATTGATTGTTATTTATTGAAAAAGGGGGAGCAGCTTCAGTAATTTTCTCGAATAACAATTCTGTCGAGTTGTCTTCGTCCACATATTCAAAATTGTCATATTTGCTGGTCGTTGGGACAGCTTCATCTTCTTCAACTACAGCTGCTTGGATTGCCGTTGTTGTTGAAGGTGTTCCATAAAATAATTCCTGCTCTGCTGGACTCAGGGTATAAACAGGTTTTTCCCAGGTTTGCGGCCTACTCAAATCTTCGTGCACGTAATTCGAATTCGCTGCCTGGATCCTCTGGAGGAAATATTCCAAAATTGGAGGTAATTTGCTCACCGATGTCGTTTCGTTGTTCGCGAAAAACTTCACCGGGCCCACTATGACCAAGTTAATCGCTGACGATGGTTCAAACAAAAGAATACAGAAAACTATCATAAGATTCAACTTCATTTTTGTTAGGAGAAACGACGTTTCTTGATTGCTGTTTATTTGGAACTCTGAAGATTTCACATCACAGCAAAGAAGAATGTGTGTTGAAGTGGAACATGTTACCGGTTCACCCGGATATTTATATGCCACAATATTTCTGAAAAGAGCTGCTACTAAAAATCCGTGAATCGTCGAATAGTCTGAAAAAGAAGAGTCATATTCTTCAGTCTTCTAGATATTTTCACCGTTCTGTTTGAAACACACGACTATCGAATGAGAAATCGTTCAGGGAGCTAGAATCGGTTTTTTCTCCTATATTTCAGTCCTTAGTTACATTTTGGATGTATTGATGACTATTACTTCAGATCGTGGACCAGATTCAACACAATATGTATAGGCATTAAAGCGCTGTCATGAGCGGTCCTAGAGAGATTCATAAGAATCTCTCGGACTTTTTTCAAAAATATATTATAGGGATATAAGGAACTCTTGAAAAACTACGCTTATTTTTCCTTCTTACAAACTGATATTTGAGTGAAAAAATTCTGTTTTCATTTGAAAAAAATCAAATTTTTGGCTATTTTCGAATTTTAACTTTGAGACTCTCATTTTACCTTCCAGTATATCAAAACTTTATGTTCTTTACAAAGTGATGTGTTGAATATCATTTCGGTAACCCATTTCAAGAATTAGATCTGAGGTAATTTATTTCGCTTTAACCATTCTACTCCAGAGTCATACATATAGATTCAAATCAAAGACTACTCACATATGCAGATCCAATAAAGTTCTTCAATAAACCACTTTCTTCGACTTCTGCAATGCCAGAAAAATGCGAAGAAAGCAGATTTATTATATCATAAAGTAGTGATGATGTGCTAGTCACACTCAGATATCTCAAATGTCAGTGCATCAGGTATGTTAAAAATGTTTACTATAAATAATTGACTCAGTTAACGTTCTATCTGTTAGTATATCAAAATTGAAGTTCACTTTGTTTTTATTTGCAGAGATATTCTCTCATAACGTACAGTTGGATCAGACACCCAAACAAGGTCGCAGAATTTTCAGAAACAAAGAACATTTATCCATTAGTAACACTTTCTTGTGTCCAACCTTAATTGAATGGAGATGGTACCTTGAGAAGAAGAAGAAGTAACACTTCACCAAGGAAGAAGAAATCGGTAAAGATTATTCAGCAAAAAGAAAGACCATTTTTCCAAGCTCAAAAAACAGTGTATAGGTGTAGGGAAAAGTCTAGGACATTGTCTGATACCACAGAGGTTCAAAGTTTGTACGAAAACATGCCCAAAACAACCTGGAACTTCATGATGTCGCAATTGGGTTGTCCATGTCCCAAAGTAAAGGGTGCAAGAGGCAGAAGATGGACCCTAGACGACAAAATTATGTCGCCATTATTATTAAAGAAGAGTCCTAGATGTTACAAATAACAATACTGTTTTGAGCTTGCTGAAAAAAAGCCCTTGAATCCTGGCATAAAAGAAATATTTTTGAACGCATATATGAAAAATATCAAAGAGGATATTGATCGCTGTTGGGTGTTGGTGTTTGATGAAATGGACATCAAAGAAAACCTATGTTATGATAAGGGTCAGAGAAAAATTATTTGCCTTGATTATCTTGGTAAAGAAAAGAGTGGAAAAAAGCACTGCCAGAAAAGTTATAGTTTTTATGGTGGTGGGACTAAACCGTAAATGTATTAGTTTTTGTTTTATATGTAAGTTGATCGAGTTTTAATGAAAATGACAATAAATCAATCATTCATAAGTCGTATTTTCGTTTTTTTTTCACGCAACTATATTAATAGGAATAATCCACATGGCAAAAAATTTCAGCTTTTATTTTATGGTTACGCGAAATCGCTCCAATACATAAAAGCAGTAATAAACAGAAATGAATAATTCGAAATTCCTGTGCTGAACGCTCAAAAAGCGGCCTAGCGCCATCTCCATAGGTTCAATCCAGTGAGACAAGGATGCAAAATCTTGGATGAAATTTAGTTGAGAGAGAGAGAATATTGTATATTCCTAATTTACTTATAATCGGGATCTCGGAAACGGCTCCACGATTTTCATGAAAGTTACAAATTAGGGGTTTTTCGGCCCAAGAAATCGATTTATCATGGTTTCAGGTCGGAGAAAAA
This sequence comes from Hippodamia convergens, assembly GCA_038502775.1. NCBI lineage: Eukaryota > Metazoa > Arthropoda > Insecta > Coleoptera > Coccinellidae > Hippodamia > Hippodamia convergens. Next base: position 28,466,584 of record CM076610.1, read on the forward strand.
TACAGAAATATGATAAAAATCGTTTCAAAATGATTACGTTTCAAGAAATGCGATGGCAATCTGAGCGACTCACAGATAGATTTCATTCTCTATGTATACAAAATTCCATCGAAATGCTTACGAAGGCCTGGAGTTTCGTTTTCTCCACGAAAGCATTTTCTATTTGGTGTGACTCCTGATGTATTTTCCAAATTCGAATCCATAATCCTTGATCGTTGATCGATTCTTGGTTTTTATGAATAAAAGTTTTGCAAAGGTAACTCACGACACAGATTTTTCAGAACATTGTGCGCTAAAATAGATGCATAGAAAAATCGATAATTCCGATCAAATTTATTCGGCAATCTGTCATTCTAATCCAACTAATCAAAAAGTATTGAGTTAATGAATAATAAATCCATACTTGGAGAAATTTTCAATTTCACCTAGATTATTTTTGAAAAATTAGAAATCCCTATCATATCTGGGGCCTATTGCAGATTGCACCCAAACTACTTTGCCACTTTTCAGTTTGCACTTTTCAATTCCGAATTAGTTTTGTGCAATAAGTGTTATTCGTTCGAAAAGTGAATAGTGCGAAGTACCTTTCAATCTACCTCACAACTTTTCACTTTTGAAATGTTCAATTCTGAATGCTTTTCGAACAATGTAATTCATTCGGAAAGTGAAAAGTTGCGAAGTATTTTGGTGCAATAGGCCCCTGGATCAAAAAAATGTGCCTGTGAAATGAAGCTTGAAGCTCGATCTGAAGTGACATTTCTACTTCCACTTGGAAAGGGACATGAATATTTGGAATTGAAGTTTATTCTACAATCTGTCATTCTAATCTACCTAATCAAAAAGTATTGAGTTAATGAATAATAAATCTATACTTGAAACTTGAAGAAATTTTCAATTTTATCTAGATTATATTTCAAAATTAGAATGAATATTTGGAATTGAAAGCTTAACAAACACTAATGACTTCTTCGAAAATATGTTCGCCTCTCGTATAGTGTCTTTCATTAGCCTTAGCGCAAGCAATTCTTCTGTTAGTTTGAATTTTGATCGACTGCTCGTATAAAGATTGCTAACTGGTATCAATGATATCAGTGCTTTCATCCAATACTATGGAAAAAGCTACAGATGTTTCCATCACATTTCCAAGAGAAACTTTTATATTTTCAGCCTTTGCGCATGCAGCGAATGAAAACTAGGAAATTTGTTGATGTGGTATCTTTGTACATCAAATTTGTGGTTGCGTCGTGTGGGAAAAAATTCATTGGCGGGCCAAGAGATACCTATTCGCGGGCCGCATGTGGCCCGCGGGCCGTAGGTTGCCCATGCCTGATATAGAGCAACGCCAATTTGAAAATTATTCACTAAAATCAGTCAACGGCAAACTGACTCAAAAAAATATGGAAGAAATTGAAAGGCTACCCACAGAATATCAATTCAAATAATAATTATTGATGAAGTATTTGATAATAGCTCAGCCTATGGAAATTATGAATGGATGAAAGACAGTGCAATAAACTCGCCCCTCAATAGAGATGTTGGAAAAATCAATGTTGTTATAATTTCTAAACTTGCAGGAGAGTACAAAATTTACCATTGCCATGGCCCAACGAAAGATCAACCTGAAAGAGCAGTCGATTCACAACAGCATTTCTCAATGATGTCAACATTTCAGACTTGCCACCACAATGAACTAAAATAGAAGAAAATAATGCTTTTAAGCTCTGGTGAACATCGCGGCAAAGAAGTATACATTATATACCAAGGATAATCCTTGACTCAAAAGGACAACAAGGATGCACCATGCAGAGTCACCAATTTCCTGTTTGATCTGCATTTATTTCCCAAGGGAAACCTTTTGATTCGTTTCAAGTTGACTTAAAGTCTAGTTCGGTCTTCATGCATGGTGTATTATAAGTCTTTTTTTTTCAGAATCAAGCGACCGTGACGTGGAATAACAATTTTTCAAATGAAAATCCTCATCATACCCGGAATATTGTGTGGAAAATAGTGTTTTCTCAAGCAAACCCTAATGCATTATTAAAATACTTTAACGCAAAAAAATTGTAGGTAGCTATTAAACCTATAAATAACACTCAGATTTTTTATTCAATAAACAAATTATGGTTATTTATTATTTTGTCGAAAAGATCATTATTCTTAGTTACTTAGTATGCAATTCATAAACTAAATTTAATTTTAAAAAACCGGTCAAACCAGGTACTGTCATTAAATAACCAATCACAACAAAATTATCAATACATATATTAGTTGAATATCGTTCATAAGATACAGCCTTGTGGAATTGGAATTCCCAATTCTACATATTACACGGCCAGCCTAACATAATCGTTATGTCTCTCAACCTGAAAGATATTGATATCCCACGGGTCATTAGACAGACATGCATAAACAACGAAGTATTTGACTGTATTTCCGATTATACTATTCATTCATTTTCCATTCTTGTGAGTTATGTCTGAATTTGCATCATTATAATTGCGATAATGTCTTATACAGAGGTGGGGGCAGACGAATGAATATTTTTTCAAAAACATTAACGATCTTCGATACTTGTCCGCAACCAGTAAAACCCCTACGTTATGCGCAAATCTTCGCAAAGTAAATCACAATGACGCAACTCTGGTCCCGTTGCATCATTTCTCGGTTGGTTTTGATATGCGCGAGAATAAAAAGCCTTCTCTTCGATGTATAACACGTATTCGAAAATGTGCAGTAACAGGTTGTGATTGTTAATAAGTATTAATGAGTATATAGGTTATAATCACTTTCGGAAATCACCGGCTATACGTTTCAACACTGTAGGGCCAATAATTGTTAATAATAATTTATACTTACTAGAATTTGTGTGTCTGACCAATTTTTGAGGTGAGTTTTTTGCAAAACAAGTGACGGACCGCACGAAGTTTATATTTATTTTTCATTGCAATGAAAGTTTACATAAATATATAACGACTTAAAGAAATAACAAACTTTAATAATAGTGAGTATGAGGAATTCTTTTGAAAGAATTTGAGAAATTGTTATAAATAAATAAATTAATAAATTAAAAGGGCTGAAGGATTTCGATCGATGGCCTTTGAAAGCGGTCAATAAGAAAAAGTTATTATTATTTCACACAACTATTCTCGACAAGTTATTTTCTCTTAAGAATTCGAGTGGAAAAATCCTCTTCAGTCGATTTAACTATGAATCAATTCGAAAGAATAGATATTGAAAAAGAAATAATTCCACTAAGAATACTGCGACTACATTTTCCTGTGCAAAAATTGGATGGTGGAAAGACAAATATGTACAGCTCTTTCATATTTGTCTGATCTTAAAACTAATTATCAAATTTATGTTACGTGAATTCACAAAGGTGGTATCATTTAAAAAATGAAGAAGAAACATGGTGTGGGATGCAGTATATGTATCGCAGAAGAATAATTCATTTTTTATGGTACCTAGGACAATTTCTATTTTATTACAAAAGCATGTAAACTGAATTCTGAGGCCTAAAAGACATAACAATTGAAAATAATTCTGGGTAACTCAAATGTCATTTTTCTGTTAAATTCAAATCCTTTCATTCAGAATATCCTGTAACAATTATATATAAGGGCTTTCTCGAATGGTTGCTGCTATACAGAATCCGTTAATTAAATCCTACAATTCTGTGTGATGTGTTCAATGCGTTCACAAAATATTTTATAAAATTTCAAAAATTGAACCTACGTGATGTTTGAGCGCATCCGCCAGAAGTTATTATCTGAAGTTTCATTTTTTTAAATGTTGTATGTGACTTTATCCATTCATTTCTTTAATCAATAATAAGTTTGAATTAAAGTTCTCGCGGTGAAATACGAAATAACAGACTGAACAGTTTTTCGCTCCATCTTCAAAATTCAATTGGTGACACCCTACTTGAAAAACAAGGTTCCAAGACTCAACCAATAAGGATTCCATGCATACCAAAAATATACATGAAATCCTCATTTATTGAATCATGGACACAGCGTTAGGGCTGTTTAGCATGCACATCCCCATGCATTTATGCAAATATCGACCCGTCAAATTTTGTTTATCAGGCAGGCATGCTTCTTGTGTCGAACTGGCGAATTGTGCATCATATGGTTGTAGCTGATGTGTAATCTTTACCATTCAAGACTAGAGAAAAACAAGACAAACTTTCTATCTGGGATACACAATGGGTACATAAGTTTTCTCTTTCCTCGAGCAGTGAAACTGAAAAACAGCGTCCTCATTTAGTCCAAATCTGTGATTTTCAAAATTTGTGACGAAAAATAGCCATTCGATATGATCAATGCATTCTCTAACCAGGAAGTCCTGCTCAAATTTGATAGTGGCGAACCGGTGTGAACTTGGCAGACTGTTTCCAGCGGCCTCCAGCGGCCAGTTTGACAAAAGCACCCGAACGGCGAGATCAGTGGCGTGCAGGCCGATCGAAAATTATTAACTGAAATCTGTGAAAATTCGATATCTCGGAGAATATCTGTTGGAGCATATTGGTATTTCGTGTACTAGATTATATTTCCAATATCGATATTACCAGAAGATGATCGACTTCCCGTGGGATCACGGGCTTGTTTTTTCAACCCTTTACTCTGAAAATTTTATATCTCGGAAACTATTCTTCGGAACACATACAGATTTTGCATGTGAGTTAATCATATCGATACTAATTACCACTGAAAACATGAGCGACTTTCCGTGGGACGAAGGGGTTGTTTTTTCAACCCTTAACTTTGAAAATTTTATATCTCCTAAACTATTCTTCAGAACACACACATATTTTGCATGTGGGTTAATCATATCGATACTAATTACCAATGAAAAAATGAGCGTCTTCCCGTGGGACGAAGGGGTTGTTTTTCAACCCTTAACTTTGATAATCTGTATGTGTTCCGAAGAATTAGTTTCCGAGATATAAAATTTTCAAAGTTAAGGGTTGAAAAAACAAGCCCGTGATCCCACGGGAAGTCGATCATCTTCTGGTAATATCGATATTGGAAATATAATCTAGCACACGAAATACCAATATGCTTCAACAGATATTTCTCCGAGATATCGAATTCTCACAAATTTCAGTTAATAATTTTCGATCGGCCTGCACGCCACTGATCTCGCCGTTCGGGTGCTTTCGTCAAACTGGCCGCTGGAAACAGTCTGCCAAGTTCACACCGGTTAGTGGCGATAGTGCCCTTCCATCTAACAATCTGTCCGTCAGTAAACACGATTAACTATGGGAAGAAAAGAAGTAAATTTCCAGGGGATCACTTTTGTGGAATGTGAGTGCGCCAGTTGAATTTCTTATTTAACACACTCAAAGAAAGGGATTTACATATAGATGAAGCTATCTAATTTTACTTCATCTTAATGATTCCAAACCAACAAATAGGATCCTATTGATGTTTATACGGTCAGTTGAGAAATAATACGGAGATTTATGCAAATTTCGTGTCATAAGAGAAATAAAAATATTTTTTTCGTAACTTAACGTAAGTGTATTTCTCAATAACATGACGATTCGATCGAATTGGTACTGGGTGAAAAATTTTATGATCATGTCATAAAACACAATAAAAAATTCTCCTCACTATCCCGGTATCTCGGAGAGGGTTATTGTTTATTCCATTCAAAGTAGTCTGAGAGTTTTTCCTTCTACGAGTGCCTGCTGAGATCCAACGGAATAGATAGGAAAGATCAAACCCTTTATGCAACCATTATTTTTTTTCATATGCGTTTTTGTTTTTACAGGAAAATTGTTAGTCCTATATTCCAAAATGTTAAATTTGGTTGAAGAAGTTAAAATATTGATCTATATAATATTTTATTATTTTCCTCACGCCCCAGTTTGTGATACAGCGTGTTCGATGTGTCGATGGTGAGCAGCCAAGCACATGATAAGAGATTGAGACATAGATATTGACCTATGAATCAAACAACTGTTTGATAATTTATTTTTCGGTTTAATAAGCAATAATGAACTATAATAATATAATAATAATCACTATAAAGTGATGAATGAGAAAATGGTAAAATGAAGAAACACTTGGCTCTTGATGGATGTTCCCAATGAAGACCTCCATTTGAATACATATTTCAGCTCTGTTATAAAGTTATCTTGAAAGCTTTCTGCATCAACCAATGCTAATTCCTACTTCCATCACACACAGTTTGGATTTTTAGGAGAAGCGACTCTCGGTAACTGACTTCTTTGCTATAAACTTTGCTCTTCATGTAGCCCCTTAAGAAGAAATCGACTGAAGTCAAGTCAAGGATCTAGCAGGCCAAGCAATTGGACCCCTACTGCCGATCCACCTACACAGTTTCTGAATCTGCATTTTAAGAAAATTTCGAAGTGAAATGTTCTGACAAGTGGTGCAATGCATCTACTATTGTATTCCGATTAGGTGCTCTTCTATTGGGATATTTCACACAATATTGTAATGAAGACTTTTTTCAATATTCGGCGGTTTTCATTCATTCAGGTTGTTATACAAAATATTTATACGTATACAAATTTGCAAATATGAAAAGTCTGCGTATGAAACGGTAAATCAGGAAAACATCAAGGTTCACTTCGATGGACAATCATTTATAAGACCCTGTATAATTTCGATATACATAATACATATCATTCACTACTAAGTATTTCCCACTATCATTCACCTTTTGACTTTTTCTGATGATAAATAAAAACTTTGTTACATAATTCGGATCCTTCAAGTTCAATAAAATTGATAAATCTTCATTTTTAGGTAGGAAAATGTGTGGATCTGGGCAATCTTCGGACTAGAAAACCCCCAAAAATTTTGCGCCTGCACTTTTCCCAAGATTGGACATAGAGGACCTGATGCTTTTCGTATAGAATGCGATAGAAAACTGAAGGTGAGTGAAATCTTCATTGTGTTGTGGACAAAAAATTATAGTGATGATCTTCAGAAGACTTCAATCCAATGGGTTTTTATTAGAAGGAACCTTTCAGTCGAGAGTCGAGTCCCGGCACGCTTGACTCAAGAACGAATTATAATAGCTATCTAATAATAATTTCACAAATACACGGTATAACCTCTTTCCCTCTACCATCATATTTCAACTTGTGGAAACTTTAGGTGAATAGATCAATTAGGATACCTCGAGAAAACCCGTCCCGGTTCAAGCAAATTCTTTGCTGCTGTGGGTCCACATTTCAAATTATAACATTTCTATCTTCGAATTCCTTCTTCATCTGCTTCTTTGAAAGTGGCGATAAAGCATAATTGTTCATAGATCAGGAAAACAATCTCAAGTTTATTCTTTATTTCTTAATTTATACACTCTCATATGGTTGCCTCTTGATCTGTGATATCTTTTTGATCATTGTATTTTTTGTATTTAGTTTTTAGCTCTTGCCTTAATATCACCTTGATTATCACTTATGTGGTACAGTATATTAATGTTTATATTGTGAACGCTGTTTTGGGCTTAAAGCCTGTTTGTGTTCTTTCTAAATAAATAAATAAATGTCAATGAAGGTATAGTTAATCTGGAAATATGGCTGTGATAAATATAAGGCACTTGTTGGCCCGCCCAATTTCGTCTGCCCAAATCGGCTATTAAAATTATTGTTATTATTATTAGTCCAAATATTATGTTTCAAACACCGAAAAATCTTGAAGAAGCCTAGTTCGGAACTAATTAGTGATAATTACAACGTGTTTATAAGAGATCGATGCCAATCGAATAGTTCCAAAAAGGATGGAGGTGTCGTTCTTCTGGCTGTGTCAACAAGAATGAAGGCGGAAGTGTCAAGCGGTTTTTCTGGCGATTCTATGATTGAGGATCTTTGGTTGAAGATAACTGTTGCTGAGGATGAGAGGAATCTTATCCCATGTGTCTGTTACTGCCCTCCGAACACCAGTACGGATGATTTTGTGCGCTTCTTCAATGGTGTGTCATATCAGATGGAGAAAAATCAGGAGAGGCACTATCTGATACTTGGTGACTTTTAATCTCGGACAATTTTCCTGGACAGTTAGGGGTTGGGGTGCTATCTGGTTGACAGTGATGTGTACTTGGCATTCAGAGACTTTATTTTTGACTTCTTTTTTTCAAATTTAATGGTATATTGAATTCCCATAATAGAGTTTTAGATTTAGTTTTGTATAATGATGATCATGTCAGAGTTAATAGGAATGAATCATGTTTTGTGCCGGAGGATGCTCATCATCCTTCATTAGATATATGTTGATATTTCAGTTTCCAAGAATGCTTTCAAGTCTCGATATTTTTTTGTGCCAATTATAAAAAGATCAGGGCGGATCTGTCTTTGATAAATTGGAGGGAGCGATTATCGGATGCGGATGTAGATAGGTGTGTTGATAACTTTTATGAAACTTTGAATGAAATCATTGAAAAACTGTCCCACAAAGAAATGTAAAAAGAGTAAAGTATCCTTTTGGTATTCAAAAGAAACAATCGCTGCCGTAAAGACTAAATTTCACAAGAAATTCAATAGAATTAGGGATAGATTCAATTATGAAATGTTCGTTCAGACTGGAAAAAGACTCAAAGAGACTATAAAGATTATATTTCTTCTGTCGAATTGAACATTCCAATTAATCCTAAAGCATTCTGGACATATGTTAGTTCTTTGAGGAAAGGTTCTTCAAACATACCATCTGTAATGAGCTCGGGAGATTCAACTTTCAAGGACGAACTTTCTATACCTAATGCTTTTTGTTCTTATTTTGCTGGTTCGGAAAACCCAATTCTTTATAAAAGTAAAAAACTTGTTCAGCACATCGGTTTGTATCGGCAGTATAGGTTTGGATTCAATAAAAAAGAAAATTAATAGTTTAGAGCCAAATAAAGGCTCAGGACCGGACTCGATTTCTCCTGTGTTTATAAAATCATGTGGCGATTTACTTGCTGAGCCACTGCACAAAATTTTCAATAAGTCCATATCTATTGGTGTTTTCCCAATGGATGAAGTTAGCTAAAGTTGTCCCTATTCTTAAAAACGGTAACAGAAATGATATAAAGAATTGCAGACCGGTATCTACCTTGAACCATTTTGGAAAAATTTTCGAATCTATAATATCCGATTTTTTTTTCATGAGATGAAATCCAAATTATCAGATCGTCAACATGGATTTTTTAAAAGGAGATCCGTTTTGACAAATTTGGCCCCCTATATTGATTTTATCACAAAAAATATGGACGATCGTATTCAGGTAGACTCCATATACGAGGATATGTCAAAGGCTTTCCATAGAGTACACCATGCCACTCTGTTGGCTATTTTAGCGGATTATGGCGTAACGGGAAGTTTTCTGGAATGGATAGGGTCCTATCTCTCGGGTAGGCAACAATTTGTGGTGGTAAATGGAGTTTCATCTGACGCGGTCGAGGTTACATCAGGAGTCATACAGGGTTCACACTTGGGTACATCCTTGTTTGAGGTGTAGATAACATCTCAGATTGTTTTCTGTATGCTCTATTCGAAATATATGCTGTTGATCTCAAAATTTATAAGAATGTTCGAGCTGACCAAGATCTTTGTTCTGAATCTGGAAAAATGTTTTCATATTACGTTCACGCGGAAAATCAATGTGATTAGATATCCCTTATTGCTTGATGGGTATACCTTGGGGACTGTTGACCATGTGAGGGATCTAGGAATTCTTTTAGCCTCTAAGCTTTCTTTCAGTCTCCACATTGATAGCATAGTCACAAAAAGTTTTAAAATGCTTGGCTTCGTCTTACGTGTGACGAGAGAATTCACAGGTATTTCAACTTTGAAAACTTCATATTTCGCCCTTGTAAGAAGTTATTTGGAGTATACTACCCCTATCTGGTCACCCCATTATCACAAGTACATAGACAGAATCGAAAGAGTGCAGAAAACATTCTTCAAAAGTCTTCATTATAGATCCGGTAACCATCAGCCTGCAATTCAATACAAAAAAATTTGAAGAAGTGTAATATACTGAGTCTGCAGCAAAGAAGAGTGCTCTTCGATTGCACCTTTCTGTATCAGATTCTGAATAACTATTTTGAATATTCTTTGATAAATTTCATCACCTTTGATATTCCCCAGTATTCGGATCGTCGAAAAGTACTCTTTTATATATAACGAAGTCTGCGACAAATGGGCGATATCATTCAGTTTTTCTTAGAATCATGCGTTTTTATAACTGGCATATAGGCAACATAGCAGTCTTCAACTTGAGCATGGATTGTTTCAAAAAATCGGTGATAAGATATTTGAAATCATCATATTGTTGAGAGTTAGGATGTGATGTATATAAATAACTGTTCTCTTCACTCATTGGCGATGGAGAGAGTTTGTCAACTTTGTAAATATTAATTTTGTTATATAGATGCTAAGAAACCACATATATTTTGTTATTCTAATTTAATTCAAAATTTGAGAACCTCTATTATTGGGTTTCCTATGGAGGTTCCTGTTCAAATAAATAAATAAATAAATTCTGATTGCCCACACCGCCTACCAGATCAGTTGTATTTCCCTAACTTTTCGTACTACAGGGTGTTCTACAAGCTCTATAACAAACTTCGACAGATGGTAGCTGTGTGTTATTCTGAACATTTTTCTTCCTATGAACATATATATCCGATTCGTTTTTGTTTAGAAGATACAAGCCTTTGAAAATTTATATTTTCATGTTCAAATCATAATAATGAATGGAAATGAACTATAAAATTGTTCAAAATGCCCACCCCAGATTAAATGCAAGCTTCACATCGTCGAACTAAAGATACCGTTACTCGGCGCATCAGATTTGGGTCGTTTCGTTTTTAGTTCGCCGCATCTTCAATTCTATCAAGATTGGATTTCAACATAACGAACAAACTGCTCCATATGTCCTCCTTGGCTTATCCATTTATTCGGTAAATGTTCATTCAGCCAACTGAGTTCTTGTATCCCTCTATGTGGTGGTGCACCATCAAATCCTTGTAACTCCGAAACGAATACGAATCGGACCTATGTTTATAGGAAAAATATGTTCAGAAGAAGCACAGCTACCTTCTGTAAAAGTTTGTCATAGAGCTCGTAGAACTACCCTGTATATAAGGCCTATACCTAAATAACTGGAACTATATTCCTATAATCAAATAATCAGTCTACCCCCTCAATGCTTGGGCCCTCCCGGGACGCGGTTTCAATGTTAGATCTTCTTCTTCTCGGCTTCGCAAATTGAAATTAACCAAGTTGACAAAAAGCCGATTATGATATAAATACCGAACATGATACTCGATGTTTATCGAATTATTAATTAATTATTTATTATTAATTGATAACATTGGCGTTTTGTGTAAACTTCTCGTCGTCCTCACTTAGAAGAAATTATTGATATCGAAAAAAAGTAGGGATGTTATAAATAATGCAAAATTCATTTTAAAACATCGACGTTTAATTATCAAACATCGATTGTTGATGCAACACTCATTTTTTTCTTTTTTTCCAACATTTAATTCTACCTGTTGGTATTTATTTTATTTCGAAACGATCGTTGGATCAACGGATCGAAAGTTTTCATTTCTTTTCATTTCATTCATTAATTTCAATTGTCGGTAAATACGTTGGAAAATCTCGGACTACATATGGAGACATATGGACGAGAGATAATTATTCTCATTCATGCATTCTCGAGTGACGAAATATCTGGTTCGTAGCGAAATTCCGAGTATTTTCATTTCGAGGGTTTTCTATAATTTTTCATATTTCTCATTCAGTTGTGAAAGTGTGTGAAGACAAATTGATACCAGGATTGTACCACTACCTATTCTGGCGTTCATCCCAACAAATGGTAAGTTCGAGTGCTTCCAGCGTATATTTGATTCTCCACTTTTTTTTCTGTAATTCAAAATTCACTGAGCTACCGTAACATTGGTCCAATTCGAGCCAAATTTTCTTTAATTTCTGTTTCTTCGACGATCGTTTCGAAACTATTTCATTTCTTCATCTCACATTCGATTCTTTTTTCATTAGGTATTGTTTTTTTTTTTTTTTCGATTCGCATAAAGAGTGTTGCATTACAATTTGATTTCTCATATTTACGGTCAATTCAAATTATTCAGTATGAGTGCAAACAAATTAAAACAGAATTATGCTATTCGTCAGTTACAAATTGACGATATTGAGGAAATTCTTTCTTTAGCGACAGCAGCTGTCGATGATACAAGCCGCCATGTCAGATTTCAACTTCGATATGAAGAATTGGAGGACATTCATGAAAAGTTCCAGAATGTTCACAATTCAATAATATCACTTGTTTCAGTCTCAGAAAACCCTAATTTAGAGGCAGAAAAACATATAAAGTCTGCATTCAATGATAACTATTTCACAATAAAAACAATTTATTGCAATTTATTTCCTACCATTAGTGATGATGTTTCGGTGAGATCTTCGAAAGCCACACCTAATGTCAAACTTCCGAAGATTTCATTGCCATCATTCAGCGGAAATTATAAAGATTGGACAACCTTTCATGATATTTTCACTAGTTTGATTCACAATAATCCTAATTTGTCAGAAATTGAAAAGTTCCAATATCTTCTGAGTTCTTTAAAATCTCAGGCTTTGTCATCGTTGAAAGGTTTTCCATTAACAGCACAAAATTACCATATTGCCTTCGAGGCTTTGACTAACCGGTATCAAAATAAACGTCTTTTGGCAAATTCATATTGGCAAGAAATCACAAATATTTCAAAATTGACACATGAGTCGGTTGAAGGTTTGAGAAACCTACTGGATACATTTTCTGAAAATTTGTCATCTCTAAAAAATCTAGGTCTGCCTGTAGATCAGTGGGACTTTATACTTTTTCATATATAATTCAAAAATTAGATAATGCCACAATTAAACGTTTCGAATTGCAAGAGTGCTCATCAGATATTCCATCATTTACAAATTTACATAATTTCCTGCTAAATCAGTGCACCGCTTTAGAAGCGGCAGCTCTTTCTACCTCAATTAAACCCAAATGCAGTCCACTCACTCAAACTCGAATTAAACAACAAACCACTCTTCTTTTCTTGCTCAATCTAACAATACGTCTTCAAAATTGAAATGTAATTATTGCAATTCACCGCATAGTATTTTATAAATGCTACTCATTTCTGTCAAAAACTCCAACTGAAAGATTGAAAATCGCCCAAACTAACAATTGGTGTATTAATTGTTTGCATTCAGCACATGACATTCCGAAATGCGCCTCTAAATCCAGTTGTCGCTCTTGCTCTAGGAGACACCATTCTTTGCTCCACATCGTTTCCGAAGAAGAGGAAAAAACAAACCTTACCATCTTCTGATATTACCTTGCGTAATTCTGCTCAAAGTTTCACTGCCACTGCATCTTCGAGCACTTCCAGTGTTCTTCTCGCTACAGCCCAAGTAGAAATTCTCGATGCCTGGGGGAACTATAGAACTGTAAGAGTTCTTTTAGATAGTGGTTCTCAAGCAAATATCATCACTAGAAAGTGTGTTGCTTCATTGGGCCTTTCCATTATCCAAGTCATTCCTATGCATCAAAGGAATAGGGGAAAGATCATCTCCTTCATCTTCTACTGTCATTTGCACAATCCGTCCTCGTGGAGTGGCGCACCCAATCTTCACTTTTGATGCTGTTGTGATCCCAAAAATCTGTTCAGATCTGCCAAATTTCACAACCAGATTTTCATCTTTCGAATCACTAAGGTTGGCGGATCCGAATTTCAATAAACCTGGTAGTATTGATATACTACTAGGAGCAGAAATATTTCTTCTTTGCTTCTTGATGGTCGTCAAGAAGGTGGGGTAGGAGAACCTTCAGCGCTCGAAACAGTTTTCGGTTGGGTCTTGATGGGTAGGGCTCATTCTTCCTGTGCCGTGGTTAATTCCTTGGCTGTGACCCTAGATTCATCTCTGGACGCAACTCTGAAGGCGTTTTGGGAACTCGAAGAACTCCCAGTTTTGGCATCAGAATCACATTCTTCCGATGAAATTCTCTGCGAAAAGATTTTCAAAAAAGATATCTCTCGGGATAGCATAACGGGTCGATACAGTGTCTCCCTTCCCTTCAAAAAATCTATTCCCGATTCATTTGGCGACACTTACTCATTAGCATTGCGACGTTTCTTGTTGCTCGAGAAACGACTCAATAAAGATTCTTCTCTCCGAGAACAATATAACGGTTTCATGAAAGATTATTTAGAATCCAATCATATGACGTTGGTCGAGTCAATCACTTCTGATGAATCTTCCTATTTTATTCCTCACCATTGCGTTCTCAAACCCGATAGCACATCCACCAAACTGAGGGTTGTTTTCGATGCTTCAGCAAAGGTTGCTGGTCACTCGTCCTTGAATGATTGCCTTCTTACAGGTCAAAAGCTGCAAAAGGATATCGCCACTATTCTTCTCCGATTTCGTACACATAAATATGTTTTCACGGCGATATACGACAAATGTATCGCCAAATTCTGATTCATTCACGTCATCGTAAATATCAGCGCATTCTCTGGAGATTTTCGCCCTCAGAGACAATAAGGTGTTACGAGTTAAACACTGTTACTTATGGGTTGTCTTCGGCTCCTTTTCTCGCACTCCGAACCTTGCGTGAATTGGCTTTAGATGAGAAAGATAGCTGTCCTTTGGCTTCTAAGATCCTTAATGAGGATATATACATCGACGATATTGTTTCGGGTTCCGATGATCTTCGAAAGGCTAAAATTCTCCGAAATGAGCTGATTCTCTCTTTTGACTAAAGGAGGTTTCGAGCTCTCGAAAGTGGGCGAGTAATGAACCGAAGCTTCTCGAAGGAATTCCAATGGAATACCAGCTTATGCAGTCATTTTCGTTCACTGATGGGGATTTCATGAAGATTCTGGGACTTTGCTGGAATCCCAGTAGTGATACATTTTCCTTTGCAACATCTGAGATAGACTCAATTTGCACTAAACGTAGCATATTATCGCAACTTGCCCGAATTTACGATCCATTGGGTTTTTTAACACCTTTTACTTTTTTCATGAAGCATCTCATTCAGGTTCTTTGGATTCAGGGTTTACAGTGGGACCAGACCCCTACATCTGACGTCGTGAAACTGTTGGAATCAATGCAAGTTTGAACTCTCTCATCTGCAAAATTTGCGTATTCCTCGTTGCATTTTCCCGCAGTCATATATCAAATGTGAATTACATGGATTCGGAGATAGCAGTGAAAAGGGTTATGCCGCTATCGTCTATTTTCGTTTCATTTATTCGTCAGGACAAATTGAAACTTTTCTCATTTGTGCAAAATCAAAGGTTGCTCCCATTAAGCGCATATCTCTTCCTCGTCTAGAGTTATGTGCTGCTCTATTGTTGGCCAAGTTAATTTCATTTGTGGTCACCACCTATCCATCTATTGTATTTTCTGACCTATTCGCCTGGTCGGATTCAACAGTTGCTCTGTCTTGGATCAAATCGTCTCCTCATAAGTGGAAATCTTTTGTGAGCAACAGAACAACTAAATTCAAAATCTTGTTCCCCCTGAAAATTGGTTTCATGTTAAGTCAGAGGAGAACCCTGCTGACTTTGGCTCTCGAGGTTTAACCCCGTTCCAATTGGTAAATTGCACTAAGTGGTGGTCGGGTCCAACTTGGTTAAGGTCGAATCGAGTTCTGAGCACGTCATTTTTACCTAATGACGATTCTTCTCTCTGTTTGGAAGAAGAACGGAAAATTGTTCTGACAACATCAGTTCAGAAATTCTTAACTGATGAACTACTATCGCATTTTTCATCTCTTTCGAAAATTCAAAGGATTTTAGCCTACGTTCAAAGGTTCTGCTTCAATGCTCGAAATTCTTCATCGCCTTGCCAAGGCAAATTAACTATTTCTGAATTAACAAAAGCCTTATTTATTCTTGTAAAACAAGTTCAAGCGGTCATTTTTAGTGTGGAGATAACTAATCTTCGAAAAGGTAAACTTTTGTCGAAGCCTTTCAGGAAACTGAATCCTTTCCTTGACTCAGATGATATCCTCAGGGTGGGCGGTCGAATTTCTCTATCAGGACTTTCCTTTGAGAACAACAAACACCCTGCCCTACTTCCTTGCCAACATCCTTTGACGGATCTCATAATACGCCATTTTCACATAAAACATTTACACCCAGGCCATCAAGCTCTGCAATATCTGATCTGTCAACAATTTTGGATACTTTCTTCGAGACGAGCTATACATCGCGTTCTCTCAAAATGTAATACGTGCTTCCGTTCGAATCCCAAACCAGTTCAACCGTTTATGGGAAACTTGCCATCCAGCCGTTTGAACCAGGTAAAGCCATTTCAATGTGTTGGTGTTGATTTCGGTGGTCCTTTTCTTGTCACGATGTCCAGATCACGAGGTACTAAATATACGAAAGCATACGTCTGCCTTTTCATTTGTTTCGCAGTGAAGGCAGTACATCTGGAATTAGTTTCTGACCTTTCCTCAGAAGCTTTCTTGGCAGCTTTACGACGCTTTATCGCACGTAGAGGACGGTGTAATCGGATCTTTAGTGACGGTGGTACAAATTTCGTGGTGCCTACTCTATTTTACGTACCTTGTTCCGCAATGCTACCGAGTCGGAGAATATTGATTGGAGCTTCAATCCTCCATCTGCACCTCATTTTGGCGGTCTCTGGGAAGCCGGAATAAAGTCGGTCAAAACACACTTAATGAGAGTGATAGGTGAACAGAAAACTGACCTACGAAGAACTTTATACGGTTCTGACGCAAATCGAAGCGGTTCTGAATTCGCGACCACTTTGCCCGTTGAGCAGTGATCCAAATGACTTATCTGCCTTGACGCCAGGTCATTTTTGACTCTTGCACCCTTGACAGCGTTACCAGATGACGATTTGTCTCATCTACAAACGAGTAGATTGTCTAGGTGGCAATTGCTATCGCGGCTCCATTCGGATTTTTGGAGACGTTGGCACACGGAGTATCTGCATACGTTGCAGCAACGTAAAAAATGGGATAAGCATTCAGTCTCTACCCTAAAACCAGGAATGCTTGTTCTCATCAATGATGGACCCATTTCCCCTTGCGCTGGCGGTTGGCACGAGTTGAGAAGCTACATCTAGGTTCAGATGGAATAGCTCGTGTAGCTACCGTTCGTACTAGCCAATGTGTGATGCAAACGTCCCATTGTGAAGTTGTGTCCCCTGCCACAGCAATAATTATTGCTGAATTTTTTTTTCCTTTCTCTTTTCTTTAAAATATATTTATTTTAGGTGGGCGGTTATGTTGATGCAACACTCATTTTTTCTTTTTTTTTCCAACATTTAATTCTACCTGTTGGTATTTATTTTATTTCGAAACGATCGTTGGATCAACGGATCGAAAGTTTTCATTTCATTTCTTTTCATTCATTCATTAATTTCAATTGTCGGTAAATACGTTGGAAAATCTCGGACTACATATGGAGACATATGGACGAGAGATAATTATTCTCATTCATGCATTCTCGAGTGACGAAATATCTGGTTCGTAGCGAAATTCCGAGTATTTTCATTTCGAGGGTTTTCTATAATTTTTCATATTTCTCATTCAGTTGTGAAAGTGTGTGAAGACAAATTGATACCAGGATTGTACCACTACCTATTCTGGCGTTCATCCCAACAAATGGTAAGTTCGAGTGCTTCCAGCGTATATTTGATTCTCCACTTTTTTTTCTGTAATTCAAAATTCACTGAGCTACCGTAACA